>CAIGRR010019736.1:0-12977 GCA_903798365.1 Fraxinus sp. 1973-6204
CATCTACAGCAAAACACGAAAAAAAAAAAAAATTAATTAAAGAAATAAGAAAAGGTCGTCCATTCTAAGTTTTCATCAACAATGTTGAAATCTTGAGATAATTAAGGAACAATTTATGCAACAATGTTCCCATTTTAATCCACAAGTTAGAGACATTAATGGTAGTTAAAAGTTTGAAGCCATTGTAGGTGATAAATTTATTTAAAGTAAATTAAATTGATATAAGATTTCACCATTTTCTTTTTCTTCTTTTTTTCCCCTCATTTTCTTACAACTTTTTGTTATTAGATAAGCGCATTGACTCTATCTTAAAACATTTATCTTTTTTTTTTGTGATTTGAAGTTCCATCACAAAATGTTAACTTATAAAATGGATTCATTCAAACTGTTATATACAGTTATCTACCCTATGTCTAATTGACGTAAGACTTTTTCTGCACTTTCTTACATTTTGTGCTAGAAAAAAGTACATTATTTTGTCGGCTCCATTCAAAGTTCAACCTATACATCCATCTTCTTCAAACCAAGAAGGGTAAAACGTTCCATCGAGAGCCAACTCTTTAATTGCATCTTCAGGCTATTTTCTTACACTGCCTTGCATAAGTTGCATGGTGAAAATGTCTAAATTTACAAATAACGTTATCTAATCTAAAAATCATATCTTCATAAATGGGGAAAATGGAAAAAGAAAAAAGAAAAGAGCGGGCGGGCGGGCGGGCGGGCGCATAAAAGATTTTTTTTTAACTTTTGAAAAGAAATGAGCATCAATATAATGGTTAATTGCCTCATTTGAGGATTGCATTTTACTCAAAAATGGAGTTTATGAGATCTCCATCTAAATTTGACCGTCTCATAAAAAATTGATATCTCAATATAATACCTAGTCTTGTCAATAAATTAGAACACTTCATTTGAAAGGCCATATCACTAGTTGGATTTGGATAAAAATTGACCCGACAGAAATTGAATTTAGCGTGAGGAAATCTATAATTTACTCTAATTCAATCTTCAATAACTAGCAACCACGCGCTTACATTCAAGGGATATGGGCAATTTTTGATTGACCAAATTGGAGTCAAGATGCTATACGTACAACTATTACTTACAAAAATTTTTTTTGACTTATTTATTAATTTTTAAAAATATATATAAATATATAAAATATGAGCCAGTTCATGTGCCTACTCAAGCTCGGCTCTTGTCCACACAAGCCGAGCCGAACTCATAAGGGCCGAATTGAATCATTGTCATCCCTACAATTATGTAGGAGATCTAGTCGACTAAGGGTCCATTTGACATGATTTTGAAAAATCACAAGGACTTTAGATCTGTTTCACTAATTTTATGAAAGTACTTCTTCTAATTAGAAGATAACTAATTTTACGAAAGTAATTGTTTTAGTTAGAAGAGTTTTTAGAGGAAACTAATTCAATATGACTTCCTTTAAAAGCATTTTCGAAATATAAAATTCTTTTATAAATTAGTTTTCAAATAAAAATAAATGTACACTCCTCCAAAAGCTCTTATACAACTAGGGGTGGGCAAAACCCGATCGAACCCTCCAAACCGTCCAAATCGAACCAACCCGACCGATTTAGGTCGATTTTTTTGTTATTTTTACACGGGTTAGGTGTGTTGGTTGTGTATGCGGGTTGGGTTGGATCGAGTTATGGGTTAACTCATGAAAACCGAATAAACTCGCCCAACTCAACCCGAATATATTTATGAACTTTACGAGTGTTATGATGTTGTTTGGACAAAATTGAGTCACTCTATTTCTTTAAGCAGCCTCCAAGAGCTACAATATTCAAAAAAAGATAGATTAAAATGTCAGTTCTTGTTGGAAAAATTTGTGCAATAGTTGAAAAGTTTGAGAAAATCATACACAAATTATATCGTACTAATAAACTAGATTCTATATACACAGACGCGATACATGAAAAGTCTTGAATATGGCACAAGACATTGAAGCTCTTAAAACAATATTATAAGACTTGGATATAATGCATTTTACGAAAAAATAGTATAAGCAAATACACATTCAACACAAAAATATTTTAATTGTCAAAAACTTATATTGATTTCATATAATTTAATATCAATCTGTCCATATAATATTTCCGGGCATGAAGTGCCAAAAATATTCAGATTTTCGGTCATTGCAACTATAAAAACCTAATATTATATAAGTCATGAGTCAATTATAAATCCGCACAACCTGATCCACACACTTTAATCTTTGTTGACAAGTTGTCTCAAACTGACCAATCCAACACCCGACCGATGCTTGATTGTATTGGATTGGGTTTGGTTTCAACATTTACACGGATTGTGTTGGGTTAAATTATGATCAAATCAATCATGTTGAGTTGGGTTTGGGATGAGACAAAAACTGACCCAACCCAACACATGCCCACCCATATATACAGCAATTTATGTTAGTTATAAATATAAAAAGTGTATTTTCGAATTATGCTCCTTTTTGGTCTCCAATATGATTTAATATATTTTTCTCTCTTCTCATTTTAATAACACATTCTCCAATAAAATAATATTATACGTAAATTCAAAAAATCTCTTTCTTTTTTAGCCACACACTCTTCGAAAAAATCACTATTCCAAAATACGTTATTCTCAAAAACTCATTATAATGGATCTAAAAAAGGAGCTATATATTATATAAACCCCATTCCATTGTGAGGTAATTGACCTTGACTATTAAATTACATACGATTGTAAAGCTATTCCACCAGTTGAAGTCCGGAACACGGATAGGGACGCTGTCTTGTATTGAAATCATGTCCTAATTGTCAACTATATATTATATAAAGCCTTCAGACCATGCAAATTGCAATATGCATTCATTTCTCAAACAACAAACAAGCATTCCAAATTTCTTCCATCTCTTGTGGCACGAAAATTAATCCATGGCAGAAACATCAATCCACGACTTGCCCGAAGATTGTCTTGCTCAAGTTATTGCATTTACGACTCCTATTAACACATGTAAATCTTCGACTATATCTACTATGTTTCACAATGTAGCCAAATCGGACCTTGTGTGGGACAAATTCTTACCTTACGATTATCGTGATATTGTTTCAAAGTTGGTTTCTCCGATGGAGTTTTCTTCCAAAAAGGATCTGTTTTTCAAGCTTTCTGCTCCTCTTCTTATTGATGGTGGTAACAAGGTAAATTATGCTATCATTTTATGGATTTAGAGCCCATATATATGTTTATTTTCAACTGTCACCATCATTAAGTTGATATGTGTTTGCAAATAAATTATAATATTCAGATTAATTTGTTTCAATGCAGACATTTGCAATTGATAAATATACAAATAAGAAATGCTACATGTTGAGTGCAAGCGAATTATCAATTACTTGGGCAAGCGATCCTCTTTGCTGGAGCTGGAAACCTCTTCCTCACTCAAGGTCTCTATTTCATTCTTTTAAGCTGTGTTACAGAAATAAATCACAAATCCGAAATATAGAACATGTTACTTCTCATGTAATTTTCTATTCCTCTTAATAAGTTTGACCTTTTAAAACGGAGCTCAAATTTTGGTCTGATCAAGCTCAAACAATTTGATCTGATTAAAATTCAAACAAACATAAGAATTCCAAAATTAGTCGATCAAACTAACCATCATCTTACGGGGACATATTAACGAATAAATAGAACATTAGTTATATGACAACATATAAGGATTTATGTTACTCTTCTTAATAAGGTAGACATTGTAAGATGACATCTCAAGTATTAATAAATTTACATAGTATTTCTATTTTTTTTCTTACTATTTTATAAGAATTAATTTTTTGGGGGGTCAATATTAATAAAGAAAAGAGTTTTATTTAGTAGACTTCAAATTTCATGAAAATAAAGTTTGATGGAGGAATTATATTTTAAACCTGATTTTAAATATTTGTTTTCACCAGATTTTCTAAAGGAGTGGAGCTTATAATGATATGGTGGCTTGAGATATATGGTAAAATCAACACACGAATGTTATCAAGAAATACCACATATGGAGCTTACCTCGTTGTTAAAGTTGCAAATCGTGCATTTGGATTAGACTTGCTTCCATCTGAGGTTTCAATAGAAGTCGGTGATTACAAATCGACGAGATTAACTTATTTAAGAGGCAATGAGCGTAAAAAAGAAGATATGGAGCGTGATTTTATGGAACAAGCTGAAGAATGCATTCTTCATATGCGCGACGATGGATGGTTAGAAGTTGAACTGGGTGAATTCTATTGTGATGGCAATGATAGAGAGGTGAAAATGAGCTTCAAAGAGGTCAAGGGAGAGCACCTCAAAGGAGGCCTTCTTGTTGAAGGCATTGAGATCAGACCTAAGCACTAAATGTTAAAACGATAAGAAAAGTACATAGAAATTATTGTTGCGATTCTTGCACATAATCATTTTTTTATTGGCTTGTGGGAAATTCTTTGTATCAAGTAGATAATGAAGCACTGTCATTGAGATTCATTCATTCATTTATTTAATTTATTTTTTTATGTGTGAACCAATTTGGCATAAAATATTTTTTCTTACTTTTTGCATATTGAGTCCAACAAAAGAAAAAATGAGAAAATATTTGAACAAAATTTGCAAATTAAAGGCTACAAAAAGGATGCAACAAAAAATTGTGAAATACTCCGACTAAAATTTTGATTATCGATTACTAGTTAATGTTCATGATCAAATTCTAAGACACAACGTCAGTTTTGAGAAAATTGGAATCGTTTATGTGAGAAAAGGAATCATGCTATTCAAACAGGGTTTAGAAACAGGGGCATTGACAGGTGCTATGTGTTGACCGTACCTGTGTGGTTACCTTTTTTTTTAATTCAAATTGTCCAATGATGCACCACGTGTCCCCATATTTTCAAATCATGTCGTTGAGTCTGTTTGTGTAATATGATTGGAGAGAAAATAGTGTGTCACATAGCTATAAGAAAATTTTCTACATATTATGTAGTGCTAATGACATTTTTGACCTTTATTCGATGATCATGAACTTCTTAATATTTTTCTTGTGAGCATTCTGAATGGGGTATCACAAGTACGTAGACCGTACAAGATTTGAGGATGAATTTTCTCCGACTTGAATGATGCAGACTAAAAAGGGTAAGTGACAGACTTGATTTTCATATTATTATTTATTTAATTAGAGTAAGAAAAATAGTTTAATTTTATTAGGGAAAATTGTATGGTACCTTTCACTTTTTGTAAATTTTATCCTAACTTTCATTTTGTGATATCCGCGGTTCCAAACTTTTCAAAAATATGCACTTAAGATCATTTCCATTAGTTTGACTGTTAATTGATCAAGAAAAATGATTTTGACCAAATTTAGTAAGAGCCTGTTTGGTACGGCTTAAAATCCAATTAAAATTGAAAATATTGCCGTTATTGGGTCCCACCCGTCTAATAAAAGTCAACAATAACGGCTATATTTTCAATTTTAATCTGATTTTAATCTCTACCACACACNGCCTGTTTGGTACGGTTTAAAATCCAATTAAAATTGAAAATATGGCCGTTATTGGGTCCCACTCGTCTAATAAAAGTCAACAATAACGGCTATATTTTCAATTTTAATCTGATTTTAATCTCTACCACACACCCCCTAAATGTAAAATGATAACTTCAGAATTATTATATTAAATAAATTAATCAAAAAACTAAAAAATACCAAAAAAAATAAAAAATAAAAGGAAAAAAAAAACTCCCCACCCCATCCATTTCCCCCCAAACCAAAGTCATTTCTGATCACCACATCGTCTTCCACCGCTGCCTCCACCATTTTTGTCACCATTATCTTCACATCATCCACCTACTTCAGCCCTCATCCTACTGCGAGATTTAAGAATTGTAATATTCAAGAAATCTACCACGAGTACTAATACTTTGGTCCTGCTGAAACTGGAATCGCTCATGGCGACTTGCAATCGGTGGGTGAACTCAATGACTTTCAATCTATAATCTCTCTGTTTCTAATAGGTGTTGTTTCTGTTACACCTATGTCGATGGGAAAACCATGAGTTCTCCTCTCAATATTGCAGCCAAAGTTTTGACAGATCTCCAGAGACGGTTTATTGTACTAAAATTCGTGGGTTGAGAAATGGAGTTTGAAGCTATGGCGTCGATTGAAAAATTGTTGGTTTTTTAAGGATTAGAGTTTTAGAGAATTGGAATTGGGTTTGAGCTATGGAGGGAGTTCCAAGCTGTATAACGTAGAAAACCCACAATTTCTCAAGCAGAATTTGGAATGGAATTGGTTTTGAGAATTGGAATTGGGTTTCTGTCTCAAATTATATAAAGCAGAAAATAAGGAGTTTTTTGGTTTGATTTTCCAATATGCAATTTGGCTGGAAGGTGGTTGTAGAGTTGTGGTGGTGGCGGCTGTTTCTGGTCGGAGAAGAAGATGTTTCTGGGGATGGGGTTTATATATTTATTTTTATTTTTTGGTTTTTTATTAATTTATTTAATGTAATAATTCTTAACTTACCATTTTACCCTTACTAAATTAGGTCAAAATCATTTTTCTTGATCAACTAAAGGTCAAATGGATGAAAATGACCTCGTGTGCATATTTTCGAAAGTTTGAGATTATGGTCGGCACAAAATGAATGTTATTGTGAAATCTGTAAAAAATGTGAAAGATTAGGGGTCATTGCTACAAATTTCCCTATATATTAATATATTATCGTAAGTAGTGTTCATTTCAAATTGTTTTTATAGCAATAATACATTGAAGAGTCCTTAAATTTTCGATCCAATTTATATTAGTAATCGGATAAATTATTTATGATTCGGGTTATTGTTCGTACTAGAAAATGGTAAATATAATCAATATTAGAATCTCTAGATGACGATAATATTGTCATTGTAGATATTTCGTGATAAATAATTATTATATAAACATTTTTGCATTATTTAACAAAATGTAAATAGCTATAATAAATATGTTAATATATAATATACGACATTATATTGCAGTAGTTAATAATTTAATTTCAATATTGTATATCAATTGCAAGGGAAAGTAGCAACGAGCCTTTGTTGAAAGTAAAAAACTCATTTCTAATTTCAAAAACACTATACCAAATATTTTTTAAAAAATCATGACCTTTTTTTTATTCCCATTATTTTTAAAATACATTTCTCTCTCTCTCATTTTTAATTACGCATTCTTTAATAAAATAATATTTTCAAAACATTTTCTTATTTTTTAACTACACATTCTTCATCAAGCATGCTCTTCTAGCAGAACAAAGTATCATGTTCGTCTACATAAGTTAAAAGAAAGGACAATATTAAGAGCCCGTTCGGCAGAGATATTCTTGTTTTTTAACTACACATTCTTCATCAAGCATGCTCTTCTAGCAGAACAAAGTATCATGTTCGTCTACATAAGTTAAAAGAAAGGACAATATTAAGAGCCCGTTCGGCAGAGATTAAAATCGGATTAAAATTGAAAATTAATCGTTGTTGTTGACTTTTATTAGACGAGTGAGACCCAATAATGTCTATATTTTCAATTTTAATTGGATTTTAATCTCCACTGAACGGACTCTAAATTTCATACTGAAAAATTAAGCATGAATTCTATAAGATAAATGTAAAATTAAACCAATATCCCTCCTATACGTAAAATGTGAAATGACAATAGTATACAGTTAGAGATAGAACAAATCTAAATTTAAATCGACCCTTAAAATTATCTAGAATCATATCGAGACGAACTAATTTGGTTGGTTCTTGTCTTCTTGACCTTGCTAATAGTGAACAATGAAAAACCCAACTTCGGTGTGAAAACCGATACGGTATGTTTGTTTCTCATTTTTTATAATAAGAATGCATTTTGGAACAGTAAATTGATGAAGAATTAGACATGGCATGTTTTAGTCTTCCAAACTCTCCCATCTTCAATCTGATTCCCAATTTGGCTAGACAATATAGGTGGGCAATATCGGCCGGACAATCCAGCCCGACCACCTCAGAATCGATTCGTGGAATCCAAGGAAGGAAAAAAAAATCAACAAAAGTCAGTCTAAGAACTATTTTTACATAAAAGCAAGTTAGGCTCCATTCTATATCAATACATGTTCTCTAATTTTTTAAAAAGATAATCCCCCACTTTCTTCTTTAAAATTTAGAGTTGGGTGGCTCTCTTGTTATGATAATATTATTTAATTGCCATTTTTTTTCAATATAAGTTGTTGCCATAATTAGCTACCAAGATTTAAGTGGGTGTTTGGATGAGGATTAAAATTAGATTTTTAACAGATTGTGATAAATATTTTTAAAATGTGTGGTTGAAAAGCCGTGAGACCCATGAAAGATTTAATTAATATTAATTATTTAATTTTGACTTAGATTAAAATTTGATTTTAATTTGTACCAAACATGACCTAAAATCTTCTTATACTTGGCGTGTCTTAATTTTGTAGCTTTATTAGGTAATCTTAATTGTACTTATTTTATTGTTCGTTATTAATCAAGATTTGGAATATATTTCAAACATGTAATAAATAATAAAAGCATGGAGAAGCAAGTTAATTATATGATTGGTTAGTTTTGAGCGTTTTTTACCATTCAGTTAGGCGTTGCACCATAATGCGTTCCACCCGATAATATCCCAGTTCATTATGATTTAAGGATGTCCTCATATATCAAAGTCATGTTGTCACCATAACGTAAATCCATCACATTATCCCCACCATAAAAGCCCCTTCGGACCACACTTTAATTTTCTAAACAAAACAAGCATACAAAAGTTCTTCCATCTCTAGTCGCACAGCCTTTTCTTAACAAGCCATGGCCGTGACACGACTCTACGACTTGCCGGAAGATTGTCTATCCCATGTTATTGGGTTCACGTCTCCTCGTGATACATGCCGATTCATGCTTGCATCGACTATGTTTTGCAGTTCTGTCGAGTCAGACCTCGTGTGGGATAAATTCTTGCCTCATGATTATCTCGATATTATTTCGAGGTTGGTGTCTCCGGTAGAGTTTTCTTCAAAAAGGGATTTGTTTTTCCAGCTTTCTACTCCTCTTCTAATTGATGGGGGTAATAAGGTACAAATGACATTGTCACAATTTCAATTCATTATTTTGTTTGATATGTCACATCATATAGTTAACAATTTCAATACTTAATGCAGACAATTGCAATTGATAAATTTACAAATAAAAAATGCTACATGTTGAGTGCAAGGGAATTGTCAATTGCTTGGGGAAACTATCCTCTTTACTGGTGCTGGAAACGCCTTCTTCAATCAAGGTTTCTATTTATTGATTTCATTAAGTTTAGGGGAACATTTTGATTTTTTATTTCCACGTTTTACGATAATTGACTTTCTTGGGCTAACGAAAAAGTGTTAATTTACGATAGCTTTACTTTTGTTACAACAGATTCTTGGAAGGAGTGGAGCTTATAATGGTTTGTTGGCTTGAGATACAGGGTAAAATCAATACTCGAATGTTGTCATCAAATGCAACTTATGGAGCCTACCTTGTTGTTAAACTTGCGGGTCGGGCTTTTGGATTAGATTCCCTACCATCAGAAGTTTCAATCGAAGTTGGCAATCACAGATCGAAAAGAAAGATTTACCTACGACATAATAAGCAGAAGAAACAAGAATTTGAACATGTTTTTAATGCACGACACAAAATTGATAGACCAAGATTAAGGTCAATATCGAAAGTTTGTGAAGTAGAAGAATGCTTTCTTCATGAACGTAAAGATGGATGGTTAGAGGTTGAATTGGGTGAGTTTTATTGTGATGGCAAAGACAGAGAGGTGAAAATGAGCTTAAAAGAGGTCAAAGGCGAGCACCTCAAAGGGGGCCTTATTGTTGAAGGCATTGAGCTTAGACCTAAATTCTAGTTCAAAAAACATTAAAACACTGTTCAGATCAATTTTTTTCCCTTTTCTATTTAATTCTATTTGGAAATGGAGTTCGTTGTGAGGAGGTGAAATCATTAATTATGAGTAATAAACCGATTTAGTTGCAAGTACGTGAAATATCGAGTACGAGTAACTAAAAATAACAAGATTTTGTTAACAGTTCGTAAATAATTTACTCATTAATTTTTTAATCTACATATATAATATTTAAAGGACGTGTTTGATACAGCTTAATAATAAAATGTTGTCTTAGTGTTTACGTAATACCTTCTTAGTATTCTTTAGAATTATAACGTGTAAATCTTATCATAATTATTGAAGCTAAAATAGTAAGGATTTGATTTATTTGATCGAGTGAATTCGATAATACTTGATAGTATTAAAAGAGAAGATACAGTTAAAATTTTGTCTATAATATGAAAATGTTTAAATGTATGTTTTGGCCAACCTTAGAGCGGTATGGCTGTGGGGTATCTAGAGAAAAAGGGACATTGATACTAAGGTAAGAATTCACTTTTATGTGTCATGTCTATATTGAGGGTGTGTTCGGTATGACTTATAATTCAATTAAAATTGAAAATATAGTCGTTATTGGGTCTCACTCGTCTAATAAAAGTCAACAATAACAACTATTTTTTCAATTTTAATCTGATTTTAATCTCTACCGAACACGTCCTGAGTGTTGTATCGATCGTTTTACATTTATCTGTTGAGCATGCGAAATTGTTAGACCCATTTGAAGATGGTAAGATACCAATCAATCACTTGCCGAATTCCCTAAGTAATGTGTGGTCGACCTGATCTATCCTCTATCGAAGGCCTCAAAAAAGAAATATTGATGGCTTAGTCAACAAACGTACACTAAACAGCTTTCAATCTTCCAAAATTCATTATTTGAAGCTAACCCACTCTCTTGTCCGCACGAAAAGGTCAAAAAATATGCAAGAAGACTTTCAAATTCATGTTAGGCCTTGTTTGATTTGGGTTTATTTTTCATGGAAGATGGAAATTAAATTTCGTTTCCACATTTTTACATGTTTGATTGACTAAATTTTTCTTGGAATTGATTTGCCACATTTTCTTGATTTTTAAGGAAAAGTTTTTACCATGAGTTTGGTGGAAAAAGTTTTTCTAGGTAACTTTTTTTTTAAAAGAAAATTGTAATGGAAACAAATTATAACCCTAATTGTAACAAATTTTATCCCTTTAATGGACAATTTTCATGAAAAACAAAGCCAAACGAATACCAAAAGATCCAAAATTTCAATATTTCTCAAGTCGAAAATTATACAAATTAAACACAATTAATTAATAATTCCCAGTAAAACAAGTTCTAAGTAACTCAATTCCCTAAAATTCATTTTCTTTCCGTCCAATTCCATTCTTGAAATCAAATGTTTCCTAAATTCACGAGAAGATCTGAAGGTACAATATTCTATCGATCCAACCTTCAGAATTGAGATTTTGAGTCTGGCTCCCATACTTCTTTATTTTAAATTAAAAAAATTTAGTCTTCACATGATCGAAAATGTCATTATGGATGTCAAAATTGCAGGTCTTTCACATGAAATGAAGTTGGAGAGCAAAGGTGTCAAATCACTCGACTCTTTCTCCCATTCAACTAGGGTGGCAATATTGCCAACACAATTTTTGTTGGAATAATTATATTTAGTGCTGAAAATTGGCAAGCAATGATATCATCATGATTTGGGACAAGATAACGACGTGAAAATTGAATGTAATAAAACGGTTCAGACAAGAGTTCGACTCTTTCTCTTTAAGACGATAATGCCCACACTGGTGTGACGGTATTCTGGCACTTGTCTCCTAAAATATAATGACCTCGACTTGTAATAGTAGCACTACAAATTACAAGTCCCGACGAACCTACTCACATTTTGATCTCTCTACAGTTTGGAGGACTAAAAATGCACGAAAATATTTTTCGAAACTGAATTGCAAAATATGAATAATGCGGGGATGAATAATTTTGGAAGAAAAGTAAAATCAAAATTGATTCTGGAGTGAATGAAACCGGGGGTATAGGTGCATATTTATAAAACGTGAAAGGTTGTCCAAAAGACACGTTTGCCGAAAAGTCGTGTTTTCAATAGAACAAATCATTTGGACAGCAAATGTCAACCGTCCTTCTAGAAGAATCCACGTGTATCAGCTTGGTCCAAGTCCAAGTCAAGCCCACGACCCGTGCTCATGCCCGTGCCGTGCCGTCGAGTCGGACGATCGGACGGTGGCACTCGCGTGTTGGCTTTGTCCCAACCTACTAGCATGTAGGTTCTTACTACCTCAAAAACTATTGATACCACTTGGAACCCAAATTCAAATCCTAAACTTGAGCAATATAAAGCGGTTTATATTCTTCTAACTTTCCTTGTGGGATTGACACTTTTTCAGTTTTTCATCAATTTTTATTCCAATTTATTTCAACTTCAAGTGATTATCTTTTGGCATTAATTTCTCATTCACCCTAAATTGATTTTAAGAAAATAAATACACTACATTAATCTACTCATGGAGTAGAATACACTCGGTCAAAAAAATATTTTATCCAACTAACGGGACCTACTAAAATAATTGGTTAAATCAACTAACAAAAAGCAATTTTCCACCATTCACCATATTATAAATTCACGACATTTTAATTACATTGAAGGTCATTATCACACTTATATTCTTGACTTTTTTTTTGTCACATTCTCATTTTCAACATTTTATTAATAAAGAAATATTGTCCTTAATCATGATTATAAGTATTGTTAACGCTCTTTAAAATGAGGGTCAAATATTCAATCACAATTTTACCTTTTTTTTTTTTTGCTTAATTAAAAATTGAAAAATAAATATTTTTACTCCATCTTAAAGAAAATCTTGGAGAGAAACCATAATCGGAAACAATTTATGTTACTTTGAGAGTAAGAATGCGATGAAATAATTTGAAACATAAATGTGATAATGTATAAAGTTTATAAATCTTCCATATAATTATGTTGGGAATTATAACATCATAACATAGTCACCAATGCATTAA
>CAIGRR010019837.1:0-11218 GCA_903798365.1 Fraxinus sp. 1973-6204
AAAAAGTGACAATTTTTATAAAAAAGTGACATTGTATCACTTTTTTATTTTACACAGTATTTTATACTTCCTAAAAATGTTTCACATGATTTTTCAAAACATTCATAATTTTAAGGGTATTTTTGTAAGTACCCCAAAAATTTATTTGTGCGAAAATAATATATTGGGCCAAGCCCAATCTCAAAACACAAGATCCCAAGTTTGGCCCAATCTCAAAACACAAGATCCCAAATTTGTTCGAAGTAGTTAAATCAAAGAACTACGCAATGTCGTTCAATTTTGCCCTAAGCATTTTGCTTGCTTGTTAATCATTTTTTTTCTTATTCATGGTTAATCGAAACTATTAAACTTTGCAGAGCAAAATGATATGTAAAAATAATGCATTTCATTATAGTAAACTGTTAGATTTAAAACCAAATTTAGTTATCGGTGTGTGAGCCCCCGAGTCCAAACAAAGATTGAAGCACTGGTTTCACTTTCTTTTTGGAGCATAGCGTGTGACAGTTCCATGGGTTGCTTCAGCTTCGTTCATCTTTTAATCGGGACATAGTTAAATAAAAACCAGAAATCTATTAGATTCCAGCTGAAGATGTGTATAAATTTTGAAATTGAATACTATTAAGTGATCAATACAATTTACTGATACTAGAGAGAATAACATTGTTGGATAGGAGGACCGAAAAAAAGAAAAAAACATAAAGAAAAAGCTAAAAAAAATACAAAGATTGATAAAAATGGAAACAGAACTGCAAAGAACATAAAAAAAAATGGTAAAAGAACAAGATGAAATAGGGTTAATTACCTTAATCATCATTAAATTTTTTGTAAAGTTTTCATTGGGTCGCTAAACTTTAAAAATTATTCCTTTAATCACTGAACTTTGTAATTCGTTATACTATCCATTTCGCAATTTTAAATTGCTATTGACATGGATGCCAAGTGGGAAATAGATTGCCATGCACGCAATTTTGTCAACCATGCCAGTAAATAAATTTTGACCACCGTTGAGTGGGTAATGGATGTGATAACAAATTATAAAATTTAGTAATTAATTTGGTAATTTTTAAAGTTCAGAGACCTGATGAAAACTTTACGCAAGTTCAACAATGATTCATGTAATTAAGCCTAGTAAGGATGAAATGAACTTATATTATATTGTTGTTATATTCCCAACAAAATTTTTATTTGATAAATCACATTTTAATTGCATTAAACTCCATAGTTTTTACTCATTGTAACAATTATTTCATTTAACTTTTTTCCTTTGAATTTTTATATTCCATTAATTAGTACGTTTCATCATTAATAATTATTTATATCAAAATATTTTGTTTTCCTATTTTGAAATGAGGGAACTTTTTTAAAAAAAATACGATGTGAAAAATAAGTTATTTACACCATTTCAATGAGTTTTTTAACATAAAATTGTTATCAAATACAAAATATGTTAACTAATAAAAATGTAGTGTAAAAGATAAAAATAGTTTGTGAGAATGTTTGACACCCATTTTATTCAAAAAAAGAAAAAATCTTTATGTACATAATTTTTTACCTAAAATTTTACCTAATCGTCAAGTGGCGGCCTCCTATTGGGGGGGCGCCTATAGACCCAGGCGCTTCCCCCAATAGGGGACCACCATCGACGATTAGGTAAAGTATTTGGTAGATGATTTAGTACATGTAGCATTACTTTTCAAAAAAATGTGTTTTTGAATAGTGATTGATGGAAGAATGTGTGGTTAAAAAGTAAAGAATAATTTTTTGATTTATGTGTAATATTATTATATTAATAGAATGTTTGGTTGAAATAAAGAAAGAGAAAAAGAATGAGAATGAGAAAAAATGGGTGCCAACATTATAAGGGTGTTTGATGTAGATTAAAATTAGATTTTAAGTGAATTGTGATGGAAGTTTTTGAAATGTGTGGTTGAAAAGATGCGGGACCCATGAAAGATATGGTTGATATTGATTGTTTGACTTTAACTTAAATTAAAATCAGATTAAAATTTGGCCCAAACAATCTCTTAATATTCAAAAGGATTAATAACTAGTAAAAGACTATTATGACCTTAAAAATCAAAATCTAGGGCTACAGTGTACCACACACACTATAAATGTACAAAACGCTCGATTCTCTCTCTTAAACCCCTGTGCTTTTTTCCCAAACCCTAGCTCGAGAAAAAAATTGGTGGCAGTCGACAGGTCGACGATTTCGAGCAAGAATAATGTTACTGTTGTTCGAAACTCCAGCGGGGTTTGCACTTTTCAAAGTCTTGGATGAAGGCAAGCTATCCAAAGTTGAGGTATTTTTTTTTGTTTNCTTTTCAAAGTCTTGGATGAAGGCAAGCTATCCAAAGTTGAGGTATTTTTTTTTGTTTTTTAATTCCCCCGTTTTCTTCTATTGTTGTACTTCATAATTCATTTTTTTTGGATCTATGAGTAATTTTGTTTTGAGGACGGAATACTTCTTGACTTGATTGCAGGACTTGTGGAAGGAGTTCTCTACTGCAGATTCAGCTAGACAGGTCATTTTTCTTAATCTGTTTATATTTATCTTTATATGTATATATGTTTTAATTGTGCATGAATTTATTAATGTTGCTGGAAAAATTAAAGTTACTTTTGGGCTTATTTGCTGTTTTAATAGCATATATATGGTTGTCAAGTTTGATTTTATTGCATTAGCAGGCTGAAGATTTTTTGATCATTTAACAACTTTGTCTTCTGCCAATGGAAGAGCGATAAAAGATAGAGAGGAAACACGAGTTTTCTTCAGTAAATTGACAATATTTGCAGTGCAATGACTATTTAGTGCAATATCATGCCTTCATCTCAATTCTAGTTAATAACTTATAGCTGTCTGATTGTTTATATTCTATTAGGTGGTTGTGGAGAAAAGTTCAAAATTTAAATGTCACAAGAACTGTTCTTTAAGGGCTCTTTTTAAATAGTACTAATACATCTATGTAATTGTATTGTGCACTTCATTTATGGGTCTAATTAGCTATTGGCTCTATATTAACAATAGGTCGTTAAGCTGAAAGCTTTTTCCAAGTTTGAAAACACATCAGAGGCGCTGTCAGCTGCTACCTTATTGATTGATAGCAAACCCAGCAAGGGTCTTCGCAAATTCCTCCGTTCTCATTGTGAAGATGACATTTTAGCCGTGGCCGACTCTAAACTTGGAAATGCAATTAAGGAGAAACTGGTGCGTTAACACTGATCTAGTGAAGACATGACGTGCGGTTAAGTTGTAACATGCTGTACTTAAGCTTCCCTACAACTAAGCTAATTGTTTAATGCTTTGCAGCAAATTGAGTGTGTCCATAACAATGCTGTCATGGAACTGATGAGAGGGGTGAGAAGTCAATTGACTGAACTCATCTCTGGTCTAGCTTCTCAAGATTTGGCTCCAATGAGCTTGGGTTTATCTCATAGCCTGTCAAGATACAAGTTGAAATTTAGTCCTGACAAGGTGAATTGTTTTATAGTTTTTTTTAGTGGTGTTATTTTATAGATGCCATCAACCTTACTTTATTTCGTATAAAGGAGACAAAGATAAACAGTGAAGTGGCCTTATGATGAAAGGTATATAAAAGCTATTGACATCTTTAAGAGATGCTTGCTATTGCTTGCACAACGCCCAAGATTTTAATTCTTATGCAGGACAAATTTTTGGTTTCTTTATATTTTGTTAAACATCAAATTGAACTTGTTATCTGTTGGAGAAATTTTCACATCAAGCTTTTGCAAAATGCATTGCATTGAGGTCTTGTAGCAAGGAATAAAAGTTTACTTTTTACCATTGCTACCTTTTCATTAGTGAAAGATCTTGATTAGTTGCTTGCCTTTTTTCAATTTTCTTGCAATCGGAACTCAAATTAACAGAAGTTATGTTGTAGTATTGTAAAGTAATGTGGAAGTTGATATTGTAACATATTATCATAACTCCTTGTTAGGTAAATTAGAAATAGCCGATGGTTGGTTACTCTGAGAAAATGTAAAAAGATGGTAGACTAAGTTCAGTTTTCCTTTATGGAGCCTTCGCTTAACAATTCAATTTTGTTAATATTGAGAACCAATTTAATTAAGCTTGAAGTATGGTGATATTCTTAATAATAGTGTTCTTTTCTTTTTTGTCTTCATGTGGAGTCCAGAGTCTCTTTGGTCCTTCCATTTGCCATTTTTTAGTTAGTGCTCTTTGGTAGTTAACTAGTCTCTTAGGTCGCTTTTTTAGCTAGTGCTCTTTGGTAGTTAACTTTGCTTTTCTCAGTAAATGATCAATTTTTTTTTTTTAAATTTGGTTAGTGGAAGAAAGGATAACCAAATAAGAAAACTAGTAAAGTTTGACTATTTGCTTGAATTATCATTTGAATATCAATATTTTTATTAATCCTTTAGCTCCTGTTTGTTGTCATACTAGGTCGATACGATGATCATACAAGCCATTAGCTTGTTGGATGACCTTGACAAAGAGCTAAACACATACGCGATGAGGGTTAGAGAATGGTACGGTTGGCATTTTCCAGAGCTTGCCAAGATTGTACAAGACAATATCCTTTATGCCAAGACTGTTAAGTTGATGGGTAACCGCACAAATGCAGCAAAGCTTGATTTCTCTGAGGTAGAAATTTAGTTTCTCTTTATGATTCCCCTCTCGATCCTCTTGTTGTACTTGGATAAAGTTCATTCCATGAGACAACATATAGTTATACTTGTATAAGAAACACGGGTTCAAATATGCAATAGTGAGTCAATTTTCTCTAGCTGATTGATTAGCTTTAAAAATAAAATCCCTTGGGGTTTCATGATCTTTTTGTTTGTAAATAAAAGTGCAAGACTTGAGTCTTACAATGTGGATTCTCAATTGAAGAATTGATGCTAGGTTTCAGTTTCAAAGTCCTCTAAATCAAAGGGCTGTAGACCTGCTACTCATGAATTCATCTATACATTGCTGGTGCCACCTTGTGGTTTTATCAACAAGTTCATGCAAGACATACCTGTTCTACAGCATAGCTGTAGCACACTTGAGCTGAAAGAGTTGCATTGTTGTTTCAGATTGTCACTTCTTGTTTCAATTGGGTAGAATTACATGTTTCTGCAAATTCTTTGTTCTTTCATGCAGCAGATTTAAATGGAAAGAGTGGAAAATTTTCCATTTTCTTATCCCAATTACCTTTGTAAAATATATTGAGTTGATTTTTATATATTTTCTTTTAAACTGTTCCTAGGTCCTCCCAGAAGAAGTGGAGACAGAGCTGAAAGAAGCATCCATGATTTCCATGGGAACTGAAGTTAGTGACCTTGATTTGGAGAATATTAAAGATCTGTGCAACCAAGTTCTCTCCCTTGCAGAATATAGAGCTCAATTGTATGATTATTTGAAGAGCAGGATGAACACCATCGCCCCAAATCTCACTGCTCTAGTTGGAGAGCTCGTTGGTGCTCGCCTTATTGCTCATGGAGGCAGCTTATTGAATCTTGCAAAGCAACCTGGAAGTACAGTTCAGATACTTGGTGCAGAAAAGGCTCTCTTCAGAGCTCTGAAGACAAAGCATGCAACCCCTAAATATGGTCTTATATACCACGCATCTTTAATTGGTCAGGCAGCACCCAAACACAAGGGTAAAATTTCACGGTCTCTAGCTTCCAAAACTGCATTGGCTATTCGATATGATGCCCTTGGAGATGGCCAAGATAACTCCATGGGATTGGAAAATAGAGCGAAGGTATGTTGACTTCTATTTTATGAAATAATTACAGCCATCCTATTTATCCCTTTGTTTATATGACTTGTCACTCAATTTTCTACAGCTTGAAGCGCGGTTAAGGAACTTGGAAGGCAAAGAGCTCAGTCGTTCAGCTGGATCCGCTAAAGGCAAACCTAAGATAGAATTCTACGACAAGGACCGCAAGAAGGGGTCAGGCGGATTGATCACTCCTGCAAAGGTCATTGGCTTTTCTAACTGTTTCACGTTACAAAGTTTTTCGTCCTTGTCTTAAATTAAATTTATCATGTATGCAGACTTACAATCCTTCAGCTGATTCCATTCTTGGACTGACTGAGCCATTGGATGAGAAAACTGTTGAAAAGAGCCAAAAAAAGAGAAAGAATGAAGCAGATGCGGAAGCCGGCAACGAGGTTCCTGTTGCCGATGAAGAGAAAAAGAAGAAGAAGAAGAAAAAGAAGTCTGATGCTGAAGAGACTGCTGCTGTGTCAAATGAAGTGGTTGGTGCAGAACCTGAAGACGAGGCAGTCAGTAAAAAGGAAAAGAAGAAAAAGAAGAAGCATTTAGCTGAGAATGCTGAATTACAAAATGCAGATGACAATGTTGAAGCAGAAGAGAATAAGAAGAAAAAGAAGAGAAAGCACGCCGAGCCTGGGGAAGAAGGTGAAACTCCAACCAAAAAGAAGGAGAAAAAGAAGAAGAGAAAGAGTGAAGATTGACATAAGAAACATATGCTGGGCAACATATTTATTAACAATTTTGTGTAATCTTGTTAATTAGGCAGTGTTTCACTTGTAAAATCATGCTCTGCGGTCAGGATTTATCATTGAAATGGATTTTGGTTTGTGACTGTCATGTTTCGCGGGTCACTTCGAAGACAATTTTGAGTAAGACATTATTAGCTAAGCTATGAAATATTTTAGCGTTGTTTCTACGTATCTTCGGCTTTGTTCCTTGTGTACAAAACAAAGAATTTGATCTTTATCTCAGAGCTTCGAAGGAAAGAGCTTCCTTCAATTTTTTTTTTTTTTTTAATTGCATTCCAAGAATTCAAAGAGAGTTTTGTTTTGTACCGATCCGAATCAAATAAATTTTATTTTTATTGCATTCCAAGAATTCAAACAGAGTTTTGTTTTGTACCGATCCGAATCAAATAATTTTTCGAGCCATGAGGAGAAAACTTCCTAGAAGAAAGGCACGAGAGAGAAGCCTATTGGCTAGTGATTGTGACGCCCCAATTCTTGACAGGAGGGGACGCCAAAAACTTTCAACGGACAATTTCATATGCCGTGTCAAAACCAAATATCAAAAAAAAAAAAAGAACTATTTATGGACATCGACAAATTCTTTTCTTGTACTATATAGGAAGAACCATTTGAACCAATACTTGTTCAAGCTGAACATCTACAAAAGTTAGTATAATTGACAGCAGAAGAACCATAATGCATTCAATGCCTGGCCATGCGGTAGGTTCATCTAAACACCTTTTTAATACACGAAAACAATCTAATAGGAAGCAACTCAAAAGCACAAAAATTGATTGTACGTTTTACTTGACATCCAGACCATGAGGTTCATTGATTATACATCATATTCAAAATGTTAAAACTTGGGATCTTCAATGAATGTCTCTGAATACTTTATGAGCGTGTTTGCTTCTTGTTAGAGAAGAAGATTGACCTTGAAGTTCAAATTGTTGACTGAAGCACCAGCCATGTCACTAGCCACATCAGCTATTATACGTGTGACTTAGCATTGTTGTTTGGTTACTTACCTTTCCATTAATCTTCGGTAATGTTCCAGTATATATATTTGGAACTGATACTAATAAGTAATAAGTAATTATTAAATACGTTTAGATTCTCAGAAATGCAACCTTTTGGTTTCCTCTCAGAGCTTCATCTCACTTTACCTTTTCCACTTTCTACTTAATGATGCACCCTTTATACTAGTTCATGATTCAGTCAATTCAAACAAGCTAAGAACCCACAGCAAGCTCGAGAGGTTTAGATACGATATTCTTGACAACTAGAGTTTCAGAAGACACAAGGCAACAAACAAAGTATTCAACGCTTATTTTCTTCTAAATATCATAAGTTGTATAAAACAGTTGCAACATATCTGATGTCCCCCAAATACTTCGGAGTCCATTGAATTTAGGTGTTCCCTCCAGCATGAGGGAACCCTTTCAGAACTGATTAAGAAGGGAATAAAAAACAATGCATATATTTGTATTTTTCTGCACTTTTTAAGCTGTGTAGCTTATGTATATACACAAGGTAAACGACCGGTTCTCAAACACTACTTTCTTCCAAAAAAAACATTTCTACATAAACATCGCACAAACTCCTTAATCACATCACAATTTACACCACCACCAAAATAGCCAGTACAGATAATTACATTTACTACAACCCAATATTAAGGAAATGTGATGAAAACCCAATTATCGAAAAACAGAAAAAAAAAATTGAAAGAAGAAAAAAGTTCACCTTGCCTTCTGGGTGAAAACAGGGATGAATAATACCATTCATATCCAAATACAAATTATCAAACTCTAAGCCATTAGGATTAGACCTAGATAAATCAACAGGTATTGACACCCCATTTTTATCCTCCCTGGGCTCTTCCTCAACCACGTCCACAATACACAGCGGGTACCGATCTGCAAGCCACCTGTAAAAAGCCGGTACTCCCATCCTTCCTTAAAACAGTTACTCTATCGGTACTTCTCTTGTACAATAATTTTTCCCTTTAGCTTGAAAATTGAGCCCGACGAAGATGTTAATTTCAATTAGGCTAAATTAGACGTTGAAGAACTGTGATTTGTATGTATACGTTATACAATACATGTATCTATACATATGCACATGGTGTTGCTTGAAGGGGTTTTTAAATGGGACAAGGTAAGGGTTGGGTGTGTCCTCCGTCTCTTTCTCTCTCTAGAACTGTGTGTGTGTGTGAGAGAGAGAGGGGGATAGACTTGACGATTTGGTAGGTGCTGCTGGGAATTTGGCACGATGACTAAACTGCCCCTATACAAGCGACTATATTACTTTACAACATACAACTGTGGAGTTTTGGTTCGTCAAATGTGAGGGGAACAATACAGAACATCAATCTGAAGCCCCTGTTTGGCTCAATTAAAAACAATCTTTGAAAAAAAAAAATTATTTTGAAATAGTGATTTTTTTAGAAAATGTATGATTAAAATATAAGAAAAATTTGAAATTATAATATTATTTTATTAAATAATGTGTAATTGAAAATAAAAGAATGAAGAGTGTATTTTTGAAATAATGGAGCCCAAACAAGGGCTAAGAATTAATTATTTCGTTTATTTTCTAAATCAGAGAATATTTTGCTTATTTTCAAAATTTTAAGGAATAGAGATATAATGTAGTACATAATCATGATTAGTAAAAAAATTTGAAATAGTGATTTTTTTAGAAAATGTATGGTTAAAATATAAGAAAAAATTTGAAATTATAATATTATTTTATTAAATGATGTGCAATTGAAAATAAAAGAAGGAAGAGTGTATTTTTGAAATAAGCCCAAACAAGGGCTAAGAATTAATTATTTCGTTTGTTTTCAAAATCAGAGAATATTTTGCTTATTTTCAAAATTTTAAAGAATACACATATGATGTAGTACATAATCATGATTAGTAGTTTCTTATTATAATTGTGATTTATCTTTTCTAGTTGTATTTTATTTTTTTTCTAGTTTTCTTTTCTAATTGTAATATATTTCATCATTTTATTCTTATTTCTTATTTCGAATCGGGATAAGATTTTTATTTTCTTTATTAATTAGAATATGATATCTAAATCCTTTAAACTTAGAATTTTATTAGTTTCTTTATTTCAATTTCCTTATATTAATATAATTATGAAATAATTTTGCATATAAATATAAATGCATTATACATTTTTTCAACAATCAATCATATATCAATACAAAGCAAGATTATTTCAATATATTTTTCATTTTCAATTCTTCTTACAATAATTTCAAAAACGTTTTCATACCAAAATTGATATCAGAGTAAGGAAATTGTCTTAATCCGATGGCTGGCGATGGTCATGGTGGTAGTCAAAAAGCCGATGACGAACAGGGGCTTGACAAACTCGAACACGAATCGAGTGGATCGAAAAACCTGTCATAACATCACACAGATGCTGACTGCGTTTAGTCTTGAAAAGAATCATGAGCCCATAGAAATGTAAGCTAACAAGAATTTACAAATTTTAAGTACTATGAATGTTGGTTACTTCAAAAAAAAACAATAGGTAGTTAGAGAGTTTTCACGAGTCCCAGCTAAGTATGAATACACGTAAGTTATTAAGAATTCTATAAAAGTTTATCGAGAAGATATAAAATAGTCCAATTTGAAGTGCAAGAAGATTTTTAGAACACGATGCACCATCAACAATAAAGTTTGTAAAATGATAATAAATCATAAGAGTGGTGAGAACTTTTTGTTCAATGCATTGGTGAAAACTTTAAATTTGAAAACTGAAACATACTTATCTTGTTATCGAGCTTCACAAAGACAAATTTAAAAATATGGAAGTATGCAAAATTTCACTTCCTATGGGAAAAGTACTACAAAAATAAGATTATATGTAACATGGTAGATATGGACGATTGTCATGCACATTGGGGCAAACCATGATACTACAATATAGATTCCACTCACATAAGTTGAGATAATAGGTACGTGTTTAGGTGGTACAATAAAAATATTTTTTTGATATCACGTAACGAGCAATTTGTGAGTACTGGTGTAAATAAAGAGAAAAAAGATCCAAGAGGTAGATGATGAGGTTAAAAAATATGTAAGGGTAATTATATTACTACAACAAATTTTCCTTACCACACCACATTATAATTACACCACAATTAAAACATGTATTTAACAAATACACCACAACAAATTTACCATTATAGTCTTCATCCAATAAAACTAAAGATAAAGAAAAAAAATGGTATTACACTTTACTTTTTTCTCATCTTTTTTCAACCCATTATTCCTGATTGTCAAATTTCATAGCACAACCTTAAAAAATCCTGCCATTTCGCTTGATTTTATTATTTTGTAGTCTTCGCTTCGACATATCAACAACCATAAAATTGAGATCACCCCTTATTCCTGCATAAAAAATTTGAATGCCCAGGATTTTAAGAATACCATGACTTCCCGGGTAACCAACTACTAATTAATTGAATCCAGTAAAGCACTCACTTAACAAATTATCAGTTTTGCACTACAAACCTGTCGAAGAAACTGAAGATCCAATTAACTGAAATTAGGATTTGCAGAACAAAAAATTGACCCAAAAGAACAAAAACAAAACTTGTGTTTCCTTTATATAGACACACACACACACATATTTCAGGTTCAGAGTTGGAAAACTCCAACCTATTTCTTGAACAAGAAAACAATTCTCTCACTTCCCCATTTGGTTTCTCTCTAGATTATT
>CAIGRR010019845.1:666-14841 GCA_903798365.1 Fraxinus sp. 1973-6204
AAAAAAAAAAAAAATTAAGACTGAAAATAGAGGATATAATAAAATAAAAAAAAAATTTCAAAAACCGGACGAGCCGCGATCCGAGCCGCTCGACTCGTCTCTCGGCTCGCCTTGGGCAAGCTCGAGCGGAGAGCCGAGCTCACCCAAATGCCCACAAGCCGAGCCGAAACTCGGCTCGTGGGCAACGAGCCACGACTCGCACGAGCCGAGCTCGTGTTGGCATGGGCCGAGCCGGCTCGGCTCGGCCCATTGCCACCTCTAATTAAATAGTTCAAGAATCACACATCTAAGTGACAACAAACTATTTGATTCAACATCCAATGCATTAAAATGCACTACAACTTCATTAGACATCCAATATAGTGACTCATTACCACCTAAACTAACGATAATCACAACTAATGATAGATAACATTGGCTATGATGAAATTTGACCATGTGCAGAGATTTTGTTTTCTGAATAATGTTGTATATTGCAATCACACACTATACATGAACACATATAAGTTTAAATACAGATTTTCACAAGAGCTATTCTAGAAAACTTCCTAAGATTATGCCTATATAATAGTGACTTTTACAATGAATTAATTTATAGAAAATCTGTAACTGATAGCATGATTCTCGACTATTTGATTCTAGGCTTGATTCTCGGTTTGCTGCTCTGTTTTGAGATCCTTGACTTGACTTGTGGGATCTTCCGTTATACATCCCCGCAAGATAGGGCTGCCATCATCAAGGTCAATCTTGTTCCTGAATTGTTCCTTGTGTTACATTGACAATGGTTTTGTTAAAAAATCTGTCGGTTGGTCCTGTGTATTAACATGATGAACTTCAAGTGTGCCTTTTTGAACCATATCACGCACAAAATGTAAGTCTATTTGAATGTGCTTAATGCTAGAGTGCTGGACAGGATTAAAACCCAGTTGTGTGGCTCCCAAATTGTTACAAAGCAGTTTTGGTTTTGATGAAATAGGTAAGCCGAGCTCCTGAAATAAGGCCAAAAGCCAAATTATTTCATATGCCGCATTTGCAAGTGCTCTATATTCAGCCTCGGTGGATGATCTAGCAACAACCCTCTGTTTTTTTGAGCTCCAAGAGATAGGATTTGTACTAAGAAAGCTTATGTAGGCTGAAGTTGTGAGTGTTAATAGGCTGCTTTGTCATATGTGAATACCTTGAAAAACAGTTTGTTTTAAATAACGAATGAGCCTCTTGGCAGCTATCCAATGTGTTGCAGTGGGTTTATGCATGAATTAAGATAGTTTATTTACTACAAATGAGATGTCCGACCGTGTAAGAGAGAGGTACTGAAGAGCACCTAACACTTCTAAATTCAATGCTGTCCATAGATGATGTTCCATCAATGAGTTTGAGGGCTGTAGTAGTGGACAATGGAGTGGAGACATCTTTGGCACCAAGCATGTTGCTTTTGGACAAAATCTCTCTAATGTATTTATGCTGAGATAGGAAAAGACTAGCTTTTGTATGGATGACTTCCATGCCCAAAAAATAGTGAAGCTGTCCCGTGTCTTTTAATGAGAAGGAATGTCCAATTTTTTTAATAATTGTCCCAACAAATTGATTATTGTTTCCAATGATGACTAAATTATCCACATACACCAACAAGAAGCATATAATAGAGCTGAATTTATAGATAAATAAAGAGGAATCAGCTTTTGAGTTGACAAACCCGAGCACCATGATGGTGGTCTTTAAAGTCGAATACCAGGCTCTTGGTGCTTATTTTAGGCCATAAATGGCCTTTTGTAATCGGCAAACATGGTTGGATTTTGTTACGTCTTTGAGCCCTGGGTTGAGTCATGTAAACACTTTCTGTCAATGTACCATACAGGAACGCATTATTGACATCAAGTTGCCTTAAAATCCACCCTTTCATCACAGCAGTGGTTAGAACAGTTCTTATAGTATCCGATTTCACTATTGGACTAAATGTCTCGTTGTAGTCCAATCCAGGGCGTTGATTGTATCCTTTTGCAACCAGTCTCGCTTTAAAGCGATCTACAGTTCCATCTAATTTTATTTTAACCCGAAACACCTATTTACAACCCACTGGGTTACAGTTTTTGGGAGGTGGTACTAATTCCTACGTATCATGTCGCATTAATGTCATGAGTTCCTCAGACATGGCATTCCTCCATTTTGGGTCCTGGATTGCATGACTCACACAAGTAGGTTCAATGGTGGGTTGAATTGGATGCTTGGTAACAGAGTGAGACTGTTTATGTTTATGGATGTTATTCATATATCGAGTGGTCATGGAATGGGTTTAAGTGAAATTGTTGGGTGGGTTAATTTCTGTAGATTCAATGATTTCTTGAGAAGGTAATTGAGTGTGTGCATCTGTGTGATTCTCGGGTTGGGCGAGTGATTGAGTGCAGACCGAAAAAGGGGAAAATCAACCAAATTGGGAGAAGTGGGATTAGGGCGATTACCTGAAGGTGCAGAGGAAAGCGGTGAATGATCGGACTGCACTGGAGGTGGCCGCGGTAGAGAGTCCACTGAGATGGGTAGCACAAATTGCTCAGACATAGTGGGTAAAGATGGATTCTGGAAGGGGCTCCGTGTTTCATCGAAGATGACATGTCTGGAGATATAAGTATGTTTCATGTTTAGATCAATACATTGATACACATTTTGGGTTTGAGAATAACCCACAAATGAACACGGGAATGGACTTGTCTGGAGTTTGTTGGAGTTATAGGGCCGGGTTAGGGGAAAGCAAAGGGACCCAAATTTTCTTAACTTGAGATAATTTGGTGATTTTCTGAATAACGCTTGAAAGGGTGATTTATTATTCAACAACGGTGTATGTTGTCGATTAATGAGATGGACAGTCGTTTGTAAATCATAAGGCTAATATGATAAAGGTAATGATGCATCGTGTAAGAGAGTAAGCCCGTTTCAATAATGTGACGATGGCGACGTTCGGAAACTCCATTTTGTTGTGGTGTGTGTGGAGCGATGGTGTAATGGCTAATTCCATGTATGGAAAAATATTTTTTGAGAGCCACAAATTCTCCACCGTTATCGGAATAATTTGATTGAAAACGAGTTTCCACAAGATGTTTAAATTGAGGAAATATTGTGCTAACTCCAAATTTATTTGTTAAAGGATAAAACCATATGTATTTGGTAAAGTGGTCAACTAAAATCGAGTAATAGTGTGAACCATCAATACCAATGGAAGACGTGGGACCCCAAACATACGTGTAAATAAGATCAAGGGGTGCATGACTTGTAAGAATATTTGAATGAAATGGTTGTTGGTGCGCTTTATTAATAGAATAAGAAGTACAAATAAAAGATTCTTGATCCTTTGTTATTGGAAGGGAAAAAGATTTAATAAGAGAATGGACATTTGTTTTGGATAGATGTCAAAGCCTCTTGTGCCACCCATCAATCGATGTCCGCTCATGCACATTTGCTACCATTTTTGAAGAAGATTTCACCAGTGAGTCCGGGAGTGTGTAAAAACCGTTTTCACATGCATCTTTGAGTAGAGTCGCCCCCGTGATATGATCCTTGACAAGAAAATAATTGGGGTAAAATTCAAGGAAAACTTTATTTTGAGTTGTAAAATGGTGAATGGAAATTTGATTCTTGCGAATACTTGGAGCACAAAGTGTGTCTTTTAAGTGGAAGGTGCGTATGTGTGATTGAAAAACCAATGAGCCAATATGTGAGACACGCAAACTTGTACTGTCACCTTTACAACTTCATCGGTGCCATCATATTCAGAATGAATTGATAGATTTCCCAAGTCTCCAACAATACTATGAGAGATAGCATAGTCGATAAGCCATTTGGTATCCAGTTGTTGAGAAGTGGAGACGCAATTTGCCGTAGCATCAAAAAATGGCATTTTCGGACACTGTTTGGCAATGTGGCCCAATTGGTCACAAAGTTGACATTTGGGTTGAAAACGTCGTTACCCCTTAGACCGGCCCAAGTTAGTCTGCTTGTTGTTACATTGGCCGTTGTTTGAAAATGATTGGACCGTGGGACTATTATTGTTGTGCTGCTTGAATAAGCGTCGAGAAGAGTTGTTGGAATTTCTTGTTGAGGAAGATGAGTTAGGGCGTCGATTTGTGTAGTTGGCTGTGGCAATCAGCTGCTGGTTGGAGGCTTCAAGATGGCGTAGGTAAGCCTTATGACCCACGAGTAAATCGTGGAGTTCCTCAAAGCTCAAAGATTTTTCTCGAGCTCTGATTGGTGCGGCAATCTCCCAATAGTCAGTACGCAAACCATTGAGGATGTATAAAGTGAGATCATCATCAGAAATATGATGATCAATTAGGGTAATTTCATCTGCAAAGGACTTCATGATGTGCAGGTGCTCTTGAATGGTTTGATTGCCCCTTTTAATCAAAGTGAGTTCTTCTTTAAGCTGCATAGCCCGAGTTCAGGATTTGCTCTCATAGAGAGTATTGAGTTTTTGCCATGCTTCTTGGGAGGTTTTGGCAACAGAGATGAGCGGAGTGATGGTGGTTGCGGTGGATGCCAGGATGGCACTAAGGATGAGTTTGTCCTGCCTCACCCAGTGGGTTTTGTTGAGGGAGGATGTGGAGGTGCCGGTTTGGTTGGGGCAAGGGTGATCGCTGTGACATAGTCTAGGAGATTATACCCAATGAGGAGAGCCTCGAATTGGGCACGCCATTGAGGAAAAGTGAAGGGAGTGAGTTTTTCATTGATTTGAGCCGAAATGTTCAAGGCAATCAACGGAGAATTTGTTGGGGAGGATGGGTTGTGGGTGGGATCGGGGATCAAATTCTCATTAGAGGATGTCAACTCTGATACCATGATGAAATTTGTATATGTGCACAGATTTTGTTTTCTAAATAATGTTGTATATTGCAATCACACACTATATATGAACACGTATAAGTTTAAATACAGATTTTTACAAGAGCTATTCTAGAAAACTTCCTAAGATTATGCCTATATAATAATGACTATTACAATGAATTAATTTACAGAAAATTTGTAACTGATAGCATGATTCTCGGCTATTTGACTCTCGGTTTGCTGCTCTGTTTTGGAATCCTTGACTTGATTTATGGGATCTTCCTTTATAGGCTATGACACCACTTCCATCTAGACCGATGGTAATCATCAATGATTAGAAGTGTTAAGTGGTGTGAGTCAACTCATGATCGTGGCTCATGAGCTATTGCTGGCTCGCTCAATCATACAAAAGTGTAGCAATGTAATGTGAAATGTGTAATCATTTCAGATAACCATTGAATGGTTGTTTGAAAATTCAAATTTATTATTTTAAATTTTTCTGTCATTTCATATTTTTGGCATTGAGAAATGCTTATAAGAAGGAAGTGCCAACGCATTCAATTTTCACAAACTTCTGCTCCCATTATGCATTATCTAATTCTCTCATTTTAATAAAACATCTACTCTCATCACTCTTCTAAGCATTTGATTGGTTTTTTAATCTCATAATTTGTTTGGTATTATTATACCTCTTCGAACAGAGCTTTCACTATCCAATCACTACTTAATTTATGTGATGACTATCTCATTCCTCTTCCTTTTTTGTCGCAAATAATTTATTCAATTCTTTGTCAAACTTTCAAAAGATTCAAAAAGGTCAGTTGTGCTACAACGTTCTTTAAGATGAAAGAAAGTTATCTTTAGCCTTTGATTTTAAGTATGCTATTGAAGGTAATCTATACAGATATTAGGTAGTATTATGTATTGATTATGATAATTTGACTCTTATAAAGAAACTGTTTGTTGTTAAATTTATTGCATTTAGGGCTGGACAAAACTCTCGAACCGAACCGGACCGAACCTGATCGGACCGAACCCGAACCCGAACCGAATCAAGTGGTTCTTCATAAGTTAAATACTCGAACGGGTATCTGAATTGAGAACTGATGAGTTTGGGTCGGTTCTCAATTTTAGACCAAAAATCGAATTTAAATATTTTTTTAATTTTTTATATTGAATTAATTAAATTATTTTAATTTTTCTAAACAAATTAGCAAATTAATTAAACAAATCAGTCAAGTCCAGCCAAATTAATTTTTTATTAGCCTAACATTTGGGCCTTATATCATTATCATTATCCTACTCCTTTCTATTCCAATTTCATTTGCTAAGCAATACGTCAACTCCCGTATAAATCCAAAACATTTGATAATTTTAAAACCTACATCCTCATTCCCAAATCAATTTTGAAGCTCCTTCATTTCATCGGCGGCGGCAGCTATTTATTAGATAGATCTCTGAGTGCGGTATAAGCATTAAGATGGAATTTGACGCTCCTTATTGGACAGCAGCGATATCTTGTTATTTATATATTTTTAAATTGGGCTATGTTAATTTATAAAAGTTACGAATGAACATGTCATTAGTTGTATTTATATAGTATTGTCGACTTGCTGTAAATGTTAAAAAATTTAATTATGGAACGGAACCGAACGGAACGGAACCAAACTGAATGGTTTCATAATTATATTTGGACACAACGATTCCATTTATTAAATACCTAAAGATTTTGGATCTATTCGGTTCTCAGATGAATCTAAGGATCAGGGGTGGAGCCACTCTTTGGCAAGGATGGTCTACTGACCACTAAAAAAAAAAAAGAAAAAAGAAAAAAATAATCAATTGATATAAAAAAAGGAAATTATGAGGTTCTTCCTTTCTACCATTTTTTTGTACTTTTCAATATCTTATTGTTTTCGCAGTTATTTGTTGTTGGAAATTTGGGTTTAAGTGCTTCAATTCTCGTAGTAAAATATTAGATATTTATTGTGTGCGTATCAATTTTCTTTCTTGAATAAATATAGGGACTACATGGGAAATCAAGATTTTGTGAATATGTTTATTAAGATAATTCAATTTTAGCCTCAATTGCTAATAATTTACGGAGTGATAAATACACACCTATCAACCTTGAAAAGCTGAAGACTACTGTCATCGAGATATCTCAAAGTAGGACATGAGTTTTATCAAATAAGATTAGTTGGTTTCTACTTAATCAAGTAACATCATGTTAATTGGGACAAAAAGTTATGGCTCCATTAAAGCTAAACCTTTTGCCTAAAGTTATATTTGTTTTCCTTAATGTCTACATGTTTTCCCTCAATTCAAAAATACAGAACTAAATATTGAAATGATTAAGTTTTAGAACTTCCTCATTGAATTTTTGTTAAATCTGCTTGCATTTGGTTCATTTATCTAAATCTTTGTTCAGAAAAAAGTTTATAATCCAAAGAGCAGTAATTAAGGGAATTAGGAATTCAATTTTCATCTCTAGTTTGTGTGCAATCTCCAGGTACTTTTTGGAATGTTTTAATTAATAATTTCTTGAAAAGGATTTAGTAATAAAATAAAGTAATATTTTATCTATTGAGAAAAATATAGTTAATGAAATTGACAATGAAGTAATTATACAACATTTTCAAAATATGAAAACACAATAGGATTAATTATAATTATAATTATATTATTTATAATTATGTTTGCTATATAATTTTTGCTCTACAGTAAGGATAACGTTGCACAAATTATTGCAAATTCTTCCCAAGATTCTAATTTGATCTACTTTGGTCATCAATTTCAAAATGAAGTTGTTTTGACTAATGATGATTGTCATATATACAATTTATTTTATAGAGTTTTTAAACATATTTTCGTCTTTTATGAAATGTGAATCTTGTTTTCTCAATTTAAATTCTATTTTACCCTCATTAATAAATATTTCTTTAGCATTCTTACAAAGTTACAATGCAGGAGCAACATTTCTCTGTTATCTCACGTGTCATGATGGAAAATATTTTTCGACGTATACTAATTATTTTTTTCTAGCTAAAATGTTCGATCCCCGTCAAAAAAAAAAAAAGAGGACGGAAGGACCACACCAAGTAGGTATGAATTTGTGGAGGTAAGCCAAGTGGAGAATAGACTTTTGAAAACGAGCTAGCTCGTGCTTAGCTCGCCCCATTCATGAAGTGAGCTGGTTCGTCATGTGGGCCGAGCCAAACATATGACTCAGCCCCACTAGCACCCCTAGCAATGGTGACGCTTCTCACTATTCAAGGACAATTTACTTATCGACATAATTATAAGATGGGAAATTGACAAACATTGGCAACATAACAAAAATACTTCCCTCTAATACTTTTAATTGAAGATTACTTCACATTAAAGAGTTCGTTTTTTCTCAAAGGTTACGAACGAAATTGATAAAACCGCCATGTCCTTCAAACACTATTCCACAAAATTAACTGAAATCCAAATCCAAATTTCAAAAATGCTAAAAAAGGCTTTCATCCCAACAAACCATTCTTGATTTTCATTAGGGCCGGTCGTGGTATATTTGGGAGTCTAATGCCAACTTCAAATATGAGGCTTATATATATATATATATATTGAAAGTCAACAATTACACTATTACAATCAATCTGTTTTAGATTTTTTTTTTTTTTCAATACCATGGCCAACTTTTTCAACCTTTATTGTGATATTGTTGCTCGAAGATACGATTTTACCAACTTCTACTTAGAGAAACTTTCTCGGAAGATGCAAATGTAATTTGTATAGTTAATAATATTTTATAAGCAATCCACACATTTGAAAAATAACAGTCCATAATTTTTATATAGTCTAACATTTCAATAGCCTTTTTAGTGTCCTCTAACAAATTGTTAAAATACTTTTGGTCCATCAATATCACAATCCATGTTTGCTTCCAAAATACTTCAAACTTATCACACCAACACTTCAAACAACTATCATTTGCATTCTACAATTTTTTTTTAAATCAAACAAAAATCCAAAAGTATTTTCATATTTATGAAATTGTTCAAATATGAACTTAAGTGGCGAAAGAGCTTAATCAATTGTATATATGAAATAATCATATATAAATGATTCTTCAGTTGAATATGTTATCTTATCATTGACATTTTAATCAAAGTGCATCTTTCTATGAATAATTTGATTTTCATGATATGTAGGTTTAACTTTTATTTTATCAATAACTTCTTTAGCAGTAATATTGTCAGATTCAAATCCAAATATTTTTTATATATTTCAAAAAATGAATGATTAATAGCAGTATCAACATTTTGCTTACTCTATTAATATAGACAGCATATTGTACGAAATAACCATGTCAAACAAAAATTCAAAATCCATAATGTCAGATTATAAGATTTTAGCATTTCTAAATGGCTTAGGGCCATCACATATTTCCACAAAGTGTTTTGAAGCTACTTCTATTTTTTGTGCTTGAAATTTTATTGATTTAACACTTTTAATTTAACTTTCTCAACATATTTATTATAGTGGTTTATAAGCATCAGACCTTTCATATTATCTTGATAAATTTTTCATATATGTGTGTGTGTGTACACACACAATTCCAAAAAAAAAAAAAAGATTTAGCATTTATACAAGAATTTACATCACAAAATGCAACATTAAGGCTATGACAACCACATGTTGTGTAAAATGCCCTTGAATTTACTTCTAGTACTCTTTTCTATTAAACATTTATGCTTCCCTTTCATACTAGAGCATTATTTAACCACGGCCTCTTAAATTACCAATATTAAGTTCAAGTGTTCTCAAAATATCTAATAATTCACCAAACAGTCATTGTCCTGAAGTATCATTCACCTTAAAGAATCCCAAATATTACATAACGTATTATAAGAGACATTTGTTTTTCATGATTTATATCTTGTGTACAATCAACTACAATTGAACAATATTTTGCTTCTCTAACATTTTTAACGATTGCACTTTTGATTATTTCTCATGCCAACATGAGTGAGTTTATTTTGAATTTTTTGACTAAAGTAATGATAATGAATTTCCTTTTCTTGAGTACGGCAGATGTGTTCCCTCAAAATTGGATCGAACTCTACAATAGTTTCGATTAAACCTAAAAAATTTCCATTATCTTTTCATAAATTTTCGCATCCGGATGTCATATTATTCTTATAAAAAGTTAACAATAGAAACTATACTAACAAAAACTTCTTTCCAGTGTTCTTTATCTTTGTTGATTAGATTTTGTACAACTTTATCAATTGTTAAATTCTGTTTTAATCTCCTTTCCAATTCAATTCATCTTCTCATGGTCATTGATTATCTATTTTCAGCAACCATTAGGTTATGGTCGCTATAGTCCTTGACAGGAGAAATTTTGCCTTTTTCCTCGTGTATTTTGGATTTCAGCGACCACGTACTGGTTGCTAAAAGGCGGGATAAACCCAACCAAGGATTCTAGCGACCATAGTAAATTTGGTCCAATCTTAACCTACCAAGAAATTTACCCACCAAATTGGTGTAGGGACAGTAGGGTCAGCTGCCCCACTAAATTTTTAAATTTTGCCCAAGATTTTTTCAAGATGTAAAAAAAAAAAAAAAAAAAAAAAAAATCCTTAAAAAAAAAAAAAAAAAATCCTTATAGTTTTCAACTTTTGCCCCCTTTATTAAAACTTTGTGAAAATTATTCCTACAACTCTTTAATCCTAGTTCCGTCCTTGGACGGAGGTATCGTATAGCAACCATTTTTGTGTGGTCGTTGGATCTCAATTTTTTTGTAGTGAATCTACATGAATTCACATTAACATCACAAACTACACATATCTTTAAAAATTCAGAAAACAGGTCGCCAATGCAACATTCTCACGTTTACAATTTTTATTCAAAAAACGTTAATGAAACAGGTACTCAAAGGACATACAAAGTCCCAACACTGAAAAACACAAATACGTCATAAAGCTTAGTCTTTTACAATTTTAGTTCAACGAATTATCTCGTCACACATATCATCAACAACACGAAAATGATGAACAATCAAACGATGTTAACCCAATTAAATTCTGCTGAATCAAAAGTCGTTAGCATCTTGCGATTGAAGGCTTGCAACTGGAAAATTTACCTACCAAAGAATATTTGGTACCATTATTGGAAAATCTAGACATGGTTCTCCACTGTATGACCTAGCTCCTTCAAGAGGGATGCAAGCAGTTGAAGATTTTGCAACAAAGGAAAAGGACGTATTCAAAGCAAGGGGAGATGGGTTTGGTGGCAGGGAGACAAAAAATTAAATAATAAATGAATAGTATCAATTTTGATGCTAAATAATCAGGGGTGGGCAAAAAATTGGAAAATCAACCAAACCAAATCTAGTCAGGTTGGTTTGAATCAAAAAAACTTTAAATTCCAAAACAAAAGAAAAGCAAGGAGAATAATTATTTGTTGTAAACTTCAAATTCTAATGGTAGCCTTGCTCATTTCATTTTGATGTATATGTATGTTGGTAACTATCAGATACATAGGATGATTTTGGAAAAATCGACCATTTACCATTTACATTATATATATATACACACATACGCACTACCAATATAGATGGACAATTTTTTTAATTTGAACCAATATCCAAATCAATTAATCAACCCAAAACGATTTGGTTTGGTCAGATTTCAACATATAAATTGGATTGGTTTGGGTGCGATCAAATTACTTTCGTTTTCGGGTTGGGCTCAAAACCAACTCAACTCGAATAATGTCGAGGCCTACTTAATAGGGGACTTTTGATACAAAAAGTAACAAACATTGAGAAATAAATTAAAAGATATTATTAAAGTAAAAAAAATCATAGTAAAATGTCCTACATGTTATAAATAAGATACTTTTTTAACTGATTTACTGATTGTAGTGTTCCTAATTTGTTGACATATATTTTTGATGAAATATCAGGTCTGAATTATCTCTCTCGGTAGTATTTGATGGCATAATGCTACATCCGCGTAACGGAATTAAATAACAATTTACATACAAATGAGGTGATCAAAAGAGATTGGGAATGTCTTTTTTTATTTATTTAATTGAAGAGATTTTAATCAAATCATATTTCACCATATCATGTGTATGTAAATCATGTTAGGAAATTTTAGCCAATTCCCTTTATTTCTATTTACCCGCAGAATCTTTTGTTGTTCAGGAAAATATTAGCAAACAAAGAAAAAATAAAAATATAAAGCACAAATTGTTACAATCATATAGAATTTCATTCACCAACCAAATCCCAAAGTATTACAGAGAGAAAAAGAAAATCCGCAATATTTGACTCTCTTCCACCCACCCAATGTTTTGTATAATCTCTCTGTCTACCTCTTTTCCTTTGTGGCCGTATATCTATATATATACGTTTAATCTCAGCAGTGGCAGCCCTCTTTCTTCTCTTCTTTTTGGCCGAAATCTTGGCTGCCGGCTCTCTAATTTTCTCTCACACAGGCCACAACCCTAAAATACGGAATACATCCACTATTTATAGGATCAATAATTATCTTTTATTATTTGCAGTAGAAGTTACAACAGTAAGAATATTAAGTGTGTTCAACTCATATTTTAAATTTCTTAAGATTTCATGNTCTCTAATTTTCTCTCACACAGGCCACAACCCTAAAATACGGAATACATCCACTATTTATAGGATCAATAATTATCTTTTATTATTTGCAGTAGAAGTTACAACAGTAAGAATATTAAGTGTGTTCAACTCATATTTTAAATTTCTTAAGATTTCATGAATTAGAATAGAATTTCATAGATTTTATAAGATTTTTATATAATTTTTATACTATAAAAATTTAATGATTTACGTAAGATTTTAATAGACTTCTACATTGCATAAAGTTTATCATAACTTTTTCATTTAAATCTAATTTCATCTATCTATGAATCAAACAAATAAATATCAAAAACAAGACTAGACCAAAACAAATGTTGTCATGGTACAAACCTAAAGTAAATTTTTGTTCGTATGATCAGAGTGTCCTTCCCTCCATGATCTTTTTATTAAGGAATTATTATTATATTGAATAATTATTGAAATATAGGTCAACAAATTCGGGTCTGTGTTACTCCTCTTAACAATATTGATATTTTAAGATGAAGTCTTAAGTCTTAATATGATATTAAAGTCTATTAAACTCTAACGAACAATTTGATCTGGTTGATGTTAAAATGAGCACACAAATTTTAAGATTGAACTGTTTAAATGAGACATCATCTTGTGAAATCATTTAAATGATAAATCTCAATACTTGAGCTACTCTTCTTCACAAAGTTGATATTTTAAGATAAAACATCAAATCTTAACACTTATATCATAACAAGTTTAACCAAACAACATTTGTTGAAAAACAAAGCGATTCAAGATACACTATCCTATACCTTTTGATTCCATGGTCGTTTTACATTGAAAGAGACATTGTAATTGTCATGCTATCATATGCCAGTGATGTTTATTAATTTCTCTAATAATGACAAAAGGGTCAAGTAACTCGTTGTTCAACTCATGGACGGCTCAAACTTATTTTGGGACGAGCCCTGAGCATGAGCTGAGTGGGATGCTCGGACGACAAGTCGAGCAAGGCTCAACGAGCAGCTAGTGGGTCGTGCCCATGAGCCTAAAATTCTCGTGGACTCGTAAAAAAGTGACCGAACAGTCACTTTTTTTGAAAAATTGCCCATTTGGTGGTCACTAAATAAAAAAATAAATAAAGAAAGCTCGAGGGCTTGAACGAGCTTGATATATATAAAACTATTTGGTTGATAAAAGTGTTTCAGCATTAAAGATATTCGTCTTCCCCTTCTTATGTAGATAATGGCTCTCACGTTGCTATCAATATAATGCATAAGATTTTAATTCTTTTAGAACACTTAAAATATTTACTAATGTACGCAATACATTTAACTTTAAAACAAATTGTTATGTACATATTTAATACAGGGTAAGAAACTTGATTGGACGACATGATTTATTTATTTATTTACTTTTAATTTTGGTCATTGTTATACCATGTGTACTTTTAATACAGTGTAAAAGGTATATAGCAATAAAAAAGTAGAATGGAACATATGGTTAAAAAGTTGATAACAGTCGTGAAATTCATGAAATGTGTGATCAAAATTAATTGTTGATTTTGATTTCAATTTTTTAACAACTTATTAAGCATTCTCAAACACGCATTTAATTTAGCGTGAAGGAAAATATTTTGGTATACGTCTTATTTTTAAATAGGAAAAATGGGGAGGTAAATAGGTATAAGGGACGGGCCCACTGTCCCCCTCACAATTTGTGGGGGGGGGGGGGGGGGGCCC
>CAIGRR010020016.1:0-12622 GCA_903798365.1 Fraxinus sp. 1973-6204
ATATGTATTTCTTTTGAGTGGTTCTTCTTTGCTAGTTTATATAATTTAATAATGTCAGAATTGTTTTTATGTAAATACTAATAGGAGCTTTCTGAATATTTTGTTCTCATCTGGCAGGGGTTATCTTCTTTACTAGATTGTCTGAAACTTGTTTGCAAACTACTGGTGAGGGCGGATATTGTCTTCAGACAATGTCACAATTCGCGTGCTTTGGAGATAAATTTCTATTTGATTCGTGCAGAGTTCGTAGTAAGAGTTCAATGGATTTTCTTGTGCTGGGACTCTCATTTCCCTCCTCGTTACTTGCTTCTCCAACGAGTGCCAAGCACCACGGAAGGAGTAGCAATTACATGATGAATTGGTTTATTCTCGTACATGGTCCGAAAAAGGTAATTGTTCACTTTCCTTCGTTTTAGTGAAGCTCATTTGGTATTGGTTGTAATTAGAATAATATCTTTAGTTCTGCAACTACAAGTAGGTCTAAGTAACTGCATGTTTCTTGACATGGTAGAACTAAATACTATTACAAATAAACACACGTGTAATGAGTGCATTATTTATGTCATGGTAGTCTGGGATATAGTTTCGCGCATGAATATTTTGTGAAACTCGGGTTACATTTATTCCAGTTAATAGTTTTTATTAACCATATTATGTTGCATAATCATTTTTACTATTTCTATAGATTCTAAATAGTATGTTCCATGCGAACAAGTTAATCCAACATGCTTTCTTTTGCCAAAATCAGTGTCTCCAATAATGTAGAAAATGTAATTTGGAGTTGATGTCAGGTATCTTCTTGGATAACTTGGTGTTTATTTTGACATAATGTTGGGTTACATGCTCATTTCTCTTTCAGATAAACCTGAAAGTCAATTGTGCAACATTTTTCATCTCAATTACATTTCTTCACCTTATGTTTTGGAAGAAAGTATGATTAGAAATTGGCATTACAAATGAGAGAAGTATGCGTGCAAGGGTCACAAAAAAAAAAGTCCAAATAAGTGACAATTGTGTGAAAAACAGTCCTTGATTTCATTAACTACCCCTTGCTCTTGGTTTCATCTATCCCTCATTACTATGTAAGAGTCCTTAGAAACTACATTTTCTTTGATAATTTAATTGACTTATTTTGGTTGTAAATGCCTATTTCATTTGTGTACTCTTGATCTCTCATACTATTATTTCTCCTAGTAGACAGAGGACATTTGATTTCAATCAAGTACTTTTATTATTTACCAGTTACATGTTCTACAATATTTGTGCTTTCAAGTCCTTTTAGTTTTGCAAACTTCTAAAAGGATGGTAAAGAGTTCCTGTTCTTTATATGTGAAAATCGGAGTTATACCAGTGGATCAATATTTCTTGCAATAATTTTAGTATCGATGTTGTCTAATGTTCATTGATCCTCGAAGTTTGATTAATAGCAGAGTCAAATATATTGTTCTAAGTACCAGTAACCTTATCAGCAATAATTTTTTTTTTTATTGGAATAGAGAGCCCAAGCAGTGGATGGGATTTGTGATGAAGTGCTGAAATTCTATTTAAGGTGTACAAGAAATTAAGTTTAATTAGGTTTTTTATATGTTTTATTGTAATTTAAGACAATTTCATTTTGTTTCCTTTTCTAGGTAAACCATAGTTTCGTTTCCATATCTAGGGCATATTAAAACCTATATAAAGTGGGTAATTCTTGCATTACAACACAATATTATTATCATAGATACAGCCAAATAACTCATCTTCATCTTTTTTTGTTTCTCTCTTATCTCTTTCTCCTTTCGCTCTCTTTCTCTTCTCTCTATTATACAAGTCAATTTGATATCAAAACTTAACATTTTCTCTTACAAATTACTTGATGTGCATTTTGAGGTTTATGGATAGGTAGTTTGCAACATCCGTCTCCATCCCCCAATAAAGTCTCTGCCATGCTCTTCGCCCACCACTAATTCAGCCACTAGAACCAATCACAAAAACCTGAACCACGTAATTGACACTAACCTAATCCCATCGTACCAGCCTTTGAATAACATAGACGAGCAAGACACACAAAATAATGACATCTAGTTAATTTTGGAATATAGAATTTGGTCTTTGTATCCAGCTAAATCTGAACTATGGAATTTGATATTTATGAATTTGATATTTGCATCCAGTTAATCTAGATTTGGAAGTTAATCGTGATTTTGTGGTATTTCGAATTTCCATTTGTTTGGTTTAGTAACTGAATATGTTCAGATTGATGTTTTGGATTCTACAATGAAGTTGCAGAAAACGAAGAATGTCATATTGTTAGTCGAGCTCATAATGCTACGTTAGGCCGATGGACCATATGACACGTTTCAACTTGCATGGAAGGGAAGTGTCAACACTTACATACAAGGGGATGTATTTTTTGTAAGGAAATCTTACATTATATGTCCGTTCAAGATAAGGAAATCTTACATTATTTGGTATGTTTTAATAGATCACATGAAGTTATACGCAGAAGTCATCTAGGTTTTCTTTTTGGCAAACTCTATATGCTTTCCATTGTGAATTTGACGAAGGGTATTTGATATTATTGTAATTTATCTTTCTTTGTTAAAGGTATTCTAGGCTTTTCCTTTATTAAAGTTATAGTCCATGATTTTCCTCTTTATTTATAGTCCCTATGTACCCTTTTATTTATTGAGTAATACTTTATTTAACATGGACAACCAATAAGTTTTCTTCTGATCTACGGTCAAATTAAAGTGATTATTAATAGTTTATGTAGGGTCCATTTGGCACAATTATTGTGAGTAGAGCTTTTTGGTTGTGAATTAATAAAGTGCTTTTGTATAAACCTAATATTTATTTAATTAGGTTAGATTCAGAATTTGTTTTTGGATATATTAATGTGTATTTTGTTGATTTTAAGGACTCATTAAATGTAGATTACAATTTACCGTAAAAGCTCAATTAGAGCTTTTTGAAGAAGCTCAAAGTTTGAGCTTTTCTAAAACATCTTTTTTAATTATCAAAAAGAAATTTTTGAATTCACTACCAATATTTGAAACAAATGTAGTTTTGGCCTCTTGAAAAGTGCTTTTAGGCTTTGGAAAAGCTATGATGCACCGACACGATACGCTTCAGATACGCTGACACGCGATTTTTAAAAAAAGTATAGACACGAAACGTTGATTAAATTCTTAAAAATTAATCATTTATATAGTATAAATTTAGTTTTATACTTGTTATTAATTTTTCTTGTTGAAATCTTTTTAACATGAGTACCTATTTGTTACTTGATAATAACTTTGAATTAACAATATATAATATTTCTAATATAAAAAGAAAAATGATTATGATGGAGTGTCTGAGAAGTGTCAGACACGACTCGTGTCCGACACGTGTCGGACACAGACACGTTATCCTAATTGAAGTGTCTGTGTTACAGAGTGGAAAAGCCTTCCAAACATACCTTCGTTGCTTAGTCGTGATAAATCAGGAATTTTGGAACTTGTGTTACTTATTGCTACCTTTGCATGTAATAATTCTATCGATAGATCCACTAGTTGTACTTTGTCTCAAGTAGTCCGGGGTCTCTCTTGCTAACCCCTTGACCTTGTCCTTTGCCTACTAATTTCCATTTCTCTGGTTCTTAAACTTACTTTTGTTGATCATATTCATGAATCTCATGATGATATAAGACTTAAAATTGCTTTAAGTAATGACAACTATAATTTTGTAGCTAATTTACACTCTAGGATAAGGAATTTAATATTGGTTATTATGTCATGATTCAACTTGACCCTAAACATTTTCCTAAGAATGTAGCAAAAAATCTCTATGCTCGTTGACTTGGCCCATTCCTCATTGCTAAAAGACTTGGAACTAATGTATCTACTTGATTTGCCTACGTACTTGAATGTTAGTCTAATTTACAATATAGTAGACTTGTATCCTTGTTGAGATAAATTTGAGCTTCCAATTATGCCATCTTCCATTTTCGTGCCCATCCTTTCGGGCTCTTGTAATTCACTTCCCTTAATAGTATCATTGATAAGATGATCAATGATGAGGTTGTTGCTTTCAAAGATGGTGGTTTTCTCAATGTTTCTGGTGAGCTTGAAAAATCATCCGCAAGTCTATTTGAGGTGTAAAACAAATTAAGGGTCCGTTTGCCAAGATTTTTGAAAAGTCAAAAAGAAACTTTTGGGATTCAGAAGTTGTTTTTGGATCCATTTGACTAATTTTATTAAAGTAATTCTTCTAGCTAGAAGAGCTTTTAGAGGAAGTTAGTTCAACGTGACTTTCTCGAAAAGTACTTTCAAAATAGGAAACTTTTTTAAAAATTAATTTACAAACAAAAATTAAGATAACTTTTTCAAAAGCTCTTCTACAAGAAACAAAACCAAAAGTAAAAATCATGTCAAACAGGCCCTAAATTTAATTTGGGCATAGTAAACCCTAGCTTTGACCTATATAAAGATGGTATAAAGAGGGTGTCTCATCTCTTTCTCCCTGTCGGCTATCTCTTTCTCCCAATCGGCTCGTCGTCTCTGTTTCTCTTCTCTTATTATTCTCTTGGCAATAGAATTTAAGTAATCACTCCATTTGATTGTCCGGCATCCATCTTCGCTTTGGCCAAGGAAACCGAATCTTCGAAGTAAATCTATTTACGTATTTCGGATTTTGCACTTGAATTTAATATTTTCTCGGCATCCTTAATTATTGAATTTTATATTTGAGTGGCATGTGCGAGTTTATGGTTGTTTAGCATCTATTTATATCTAAGTTTTTTAATGATTAATATCAGTTTTCCTTCCTCTTTGTGAATAAATATAGTTGTTAAATTTTGTGCTTGGTGTTATTCATCAACTTTGGATTCATTTGACTGGTTTTAAATGTTTGTTTTAGCTTGTATATGTTGTTAAGGGATGAATCTAGAAATTTAGGATGTAAGGCTGAAATTAAGAAAGTCAATTTAATAAATTCATATGTGACATTAAAAGTCATTTTCATCTAGTTTAAAGTTGTTTCTGATAAGCTTTTGAAACGTAAAATTCATAAAGAATCTACATCTATTTTCTAAGCAAGTTCTCGTTCAATGAAGAGCATCATATAATCTACAAGATAGTTACCCTCCATTTTGTTAACGAAGATTCATCTTTACTTGTTTCATTGTTGAAAATGATTGATTAGTATTCGTTGTAGAAACATGTAAAGTCAATGCAAGACGAATCAACTTGATACCATAATATGTCTCCGACTTTCTACTCTTAGTCAATTGCCCACATAAATCAATAAGTGTAGAAACTTGAAGCTGAAGTTGACTCTTCATGTCTAGCTCATAATGTCGCAACTAGTAATCTAAGTATGAATGTCTTGTTTTGAAAATCTTCATGCTAGAATTTCTTTGCAAGTGTACAATTACCATGACAGTTAAATTTTGTGTCCATATAAGGAAATTGCCACAATGACATTAAATTTTGTGATGCACATATTACTAGTGGTCATGCTAAAACGGAATTAAACCTTCGATCATGAGTTTGGAACATCAAAAATTGAGTAGCTAAAATGAAATTCCGCTCAAAGTTTAGTGATCTCGTTCTGTTTTCACATAAAACCAAAAAATGAGCTCTTTGTGGCTATAAGCAAACCCAGGAAATTTCACTTTCCTATATCTACCAAGAAAAATCCGCCCACCTTTCCCGCTATATATAATCTATTCCCCTTCACCCTTTCTCCAAAATCTCGTTCTTCTCCTCTATCTCTCTCTCTCTCTCTAGCAAATCCAGTCTCTCTTCCTAAAGGTAAAACCCTCCTTATGCTTTTGCATGATTTTTATTCCACCACTCATTTCTTGTATTTAATTATTCTTCTCTCCATTAAACTGTGTTCTTTAATGGGTGGTCTTCTATATTATATAGAATATTATATGAGTAAACTTTAAAGGACAGGCCCAGGGGGTGGAATCTAATAGATCTGGATTTTGTACTTTGCTCTGAATTGATTATTTGCAAATTATTCTGCATTCTTTCACAGTTTCATGTTTTAACCATGTACTGTTATTCTGCTTTTGGATCTTGAATATTTCGAATTTGGTGGATCTGACATGGGCTGTAGCCCTGTCCAGCCCTGCCTTGGATCCACTAGTTGTTGTTATTGATTATATGTTTTGTGGAATGTGGATTCTTTTCCAAGTCTCAATTTATAAACACTTGAATTTGGTTTTTGGCTCAATTTTGTTTTTCACAAACTAAGCTGAAATGAGCTATAGTTGAAGTACTATTATACCCTTAATTGATGGAGTTTCGTGCAATGAGAGTTCTATTGGGGATGGGGGTGGAGGTGGAGGTGGGGTTTTAATTGAAGAAGAGAAAAAATAAATTATTGTTTTTAAATTTTTTCTTGTTTTTCAAATGGAAGGGGAAACTAAAATGATGTAAACAAATGCCCTTTATGTGCTCTGGTCTTTCATTTTGTCCTCGATGTGCAATAGAGCACCTCTGTATACCCACTCATTGCAACAGAAAATATGGATAATATTGTGTGAGGACGTCCAGGTTAGGCTAAAGAAACTGAGTACAAAAGGCACTCATCTATAGTCTGAGCTCAACCTCAGTTAAACTTATGAAGAAAAGTTCGGTTGAGCATGAAAACCTTACTATTTTAGCTCAAAAGGCTTTAGTGTCTGTTTGGTATATGTGAGTTTTATATGTAGTTGTGATATTAATTTTTTTCTCAAAGCAAGTGGTAGAACTAATTTAAACATGGTGATTTTGCTGTATACCTTTTCCCTTCCCTTTTCTTACTGTTTGACTTGAAATTTCGGTATCCTATACAAATAGTAAATTGGAATTGATTGGTAGACTTTGGATAGCTGTGTGCTCAGGGAGAAAGAGAGTACAAAAGACAATAAAAGAAAAAACATAATATACTTTTGTGGAGAGATTCCTGATTGCTGTTTAATAGAATTTTTCCGTATTCCTCAAAAATTAACTGATGATTTTTTAGTGCAGATGAATCAATTGACGTGAACGCTCTGCTCTCCTGATACCAGAAGTTACATACTGCTATAATATGTCTGAGACCAGAAATGATTGTGGCCACTTGCGATGCAATAACGTGTCTGAAATTGGACACATTGAGGAAATCTTGGCCAACATTCTCCCAAGACTTCCTGTTAAAGCCGCACTAGTGTGCAAATCTGTTTCAAAACTGTGGTTGGGGTTGATTTCTGAACCACACTTTCCTGAATTGCAACTAAGCTTCTCTAGGAAGAACCCTAAATATATTATTTGTCCTTACTCTGATTCTTCAGATATAGTTACTCATCTGTATTTGATGGAGGGGGATGGAACAATAGATCGTGAGATTCCCACCCCTGGTTTTGGTAATATATTTTCTCCTGACATAATCTGTTTCTTGAATGGTCTAATATGTTGTGTCAACCAAGATGAACGGGAAGATATGGACATCCATATTTTTAATCCTACAACTCAAGAAATCATATTGCTTCCAAAAGGGAGTCCATCAATAGATACTCCATCAGTTGGGCTTGTCTTTGACCCTGAAAATAACAAATACAAACTATTTCGGTTTTTCCGCGATTCATATGATCTAGAACATGGGGACTACAAATGTGAAGTATATTCCTCTGATACTGCAACATGGACTGCTATTTCTGAGGTCAAAAAAGGTCCTAAACCTAATCCCAATTGCCCATACTACCCTTCCTATGTATGTGTGGGTGGTAGAATGTACTGGATGGTGAGTTCAGAAGTGGAATTTGGAATTCCTGATCACATCCTCTCTGTTGACATGAATGAGAATTTTTTGAGAATTGAGTTTCCCTCTGCAATGCATCAATGGACATTTCTGTTTGAACTAGAAGGTTGTTTGTCACTGCTGCGAGTGGATTATCCAGTTTACAATCCAGAGTCAATCGATGATATCGGACCTTCTATGGAGATATGGGATTTAATAAATCCTGAACAGTCTGTTTGGAACTTAAGAGGCACTCTTGAAATTGAACTGGAATTGGAAATTCACTATTTTAACTCTGTAGCTGCAATAAAGGAGGAGATATTTTTTATAATTAGGCTCATGGATGGATCCCATTGCTACTGCATCTTCAATTTACAAGACTATACTTGGGTTGTACGCTATCTAGATGATGAATTTGACAATTGTTCCCCTGTCGCATTTCCATTTGTTGAAAGCCTCCTCCCGTGTAAGTTTAAGATTTTTTCTTAATTATATAGTTCCATATTATATATGCCAAATGATGCTTAGTACTTCAGTATGGATCTGAGAGACACTTGAGTTTCATATGTTACAAATAAGATAACTGCCTGCGAAGTCTTAAAAATGGATGTTCAAGAAAGCAAAGATTCTTAAAATTTAGAAGCTAACTTTTGGCTGATTTAGAAAACTGGATATAATTGCAGAGATTATTATTTAATTTGACTCCTCCTTAATTTCATATTCCTCAATAGGTCATGGAGGAGGATTATAAAGAGATAATTTCTGGAGTCACTCAAGATTTCCTCTTTCCAATGGTTTTTCAGCTCTCTCCACCTTTATGGCCATATTTTACTTCTTTAAAACTTTTTTCTCCCCTCCCCGTGTCTAAATTTTTCTTTGTTCGATAATATGAATGTACGTAATGCATAAATTCCAGGTTGTGCTGGGAGTAACAATGATCAGAGTCAGCTCTTTGTGATGTATTATGGAAGAAGAATGCTTGGATTTTGCAGATACATGGTGCAGTCATCGTGTCCCTTGTTTTTTTTTTTTTTTTGCTTAGAGGTAAAATAATGAAGTCCTGGTTAATGGAATGACTTCTCCAAACCAGTGAAACTTGTTGAATCTTTTTTTTTTATGTTATACTTGGAAGACAAAGAACTTAAGTTTGTTTCATAAGTTGTCTGTGTCAACAGAATTGATAATATATATATCTGTGGGCGTCTGTTTGGATTGGAATTTGTTGTGTTTCAATTCGGTTTCAGCTGGCATATGGTTACCATTGATCTGATTTGTCTGTTTTTTCTTCTTTAAAAATGATGTTTGATACAATTTTGGAATCAGATTGTATATATCTCATATCACTTGGTGTCTCCTAGGTGATATTTGCAGGTCATTAGATATCTTTTTGTCTCCTATGTGAATTTTTTGGGCCATTATACATCTTTTTAAGTTGACACATTTTTTCTTTCATAAATTCTTTCCGCAGAGCTTTGTGAATGAACAGAATGAAAATATGTGATATTTTGCCTTTCCTGTCTCTAATACTCTCTATTTTTCCAAAAATGTTTTTCGAAATTGCGTTGTTTCACGAAAAATATTCTGGGAGGACGGAATTCTTCGACCCAAATGAGTTAAGAAACTTGAAAAACATATGTATTATGTCATTGATCTATGGTTTGCTATATTAGACAATATTGGTCTTGAATTGATAAAATTTTGCAGCTTTGTCGAGTACCATATGCGTACTAAATATGCTTTTATGGTTGTTTGCAATATTAGAATCCACTTAACAAACAAGTTATAGATGTATTGCCAATTGCCTTATCAAATACATACAGTGTACAAGAATATTGTCTACAAAAATTCTAATTGTATAAAAAGATTCGGTTTACAAAAGGCCTACAAGCACAAAGGGAAAGCTAAAGGAGGACCAAAATTGATTTGTTTTACATTTTGATAATGTTGTTTCATTATCAAGTTAATATCACTAGGAGAAATTGTAAATAAAGAACGGCTCATTTTAACTTACACATACTTCTATCAAATCCTTGAACACCAAATCAACGATGATGGTTTGGTGCATACAACAAGTGGGAGTATTACATTTGGCTGGAATGAGTCCATTACTTCTTGAAACGGCGACTCGCACGTTTTACAAACAAAGAAAATGCCCAAAATTTATGGAGTCCCACCTTATGACATTGAAACAATGGATAGGGAAGATCCCTTTTTCACATCTGAAAGTTTATCAATAAAACCCTAATTGTCATTTTATATTTGACATTTTATTTTTTTAAGCTTCGTCAAACATGCTCGTAATTAAATAAAGGATAGAAATGAACTCGGTGAATTTACAATGCAAATGTTGCACCAGTGTTGTGTGAGTAATTATAACCCTGGAGAAATGTAACGTTTTGTGATTAATCTAAATCATTTTTTAATAATGCTATGTGTACAAGGGAGTTTTACAGAAAAAATGTACAAAATTCCATTAGCATATTTTTATTGGTTGTTGGATAAAAAAATTAACAACCATACAAGTATTGTCATCTCAACACCTATAAAATCTCCTATGCATTTTCCCTGTACAAATGGTAAAACCCACCATTTTTCTCCACTTCATTCGATTTAATGTTAGATTTGTCGGAAGATAACAAAACAACCACATACTTAACAATTTGAATAACGCATGTTAGTTTTAGATTATGTACTCTTTCTCTTTCTAAAACATTCTATTCAGATCGTACTACTCCTGAAAGGCTGAAACAAGCTTCTTTATAATATTATCGATATGTGTCACCTTCACTCTTTATATTTGCAATCAAGAAAAATTACTTGTTCACTTTTTGAATTGATTTCGTAAAAGCATAACACAGGTCAATTAGTTCGCCAAGCAACTCTTTTGCGCACCAGAATCACGATATGTGGGATGAATCACCGAAAGTGCCTTATAGAGCTTTCAAAACACAGAAAACACTTGTTTTCAAGGAAATTAATAAAATGGAGAGACAAACACAAAGAACAGTTGTAATCATCATATAAAGCAAAAATAACTAATGATAACAAACAGCCGGCTAAATATTGGAAAACATTGGATCCTTTCACAACTATAAAAACTACCTGACTAATAATGGCCTGCAAACTAAGCCAGGGGGATCAATAAATTTCTACATAAGAGGGTTAATTCATTTGTACATAATGGATTATCCCCTCTCACATAATGCACAGGGCCCGTGTATATTTAAAAATTCCGACAATGGGTCCACATCCCCATTGTGAGTAATAGGTAAAAGATTCAGTAAAACAAATTCGGTACATATAGCATGATCCAAAATAAGATATTTGTACTTGAAAGTAGTTGAAGAAATTCTCTCTTAGAAAGTTAGTCGATCCCTCCCTCTCAGCGGGCATAGGAAATGTGGAAGAAAAACGGGATTTTTCGTTATGCAGATAGAATTGACAAGTTTTTTATGTTCTTTGGGTCTTTAGGCAGCATTGGAGATGGATTGCAAATCCCTCTTATGATGTTTGTACTCAGTACTGTCATCAATGAGTACAGAAACCTTAACAATTCAGTCTCATTTCATACGAATGAAATATTGGCGTTTGGCCTTGATTTTGAAAAGCTTGGACCTGATGGGATAATTTTCTGAAAGTTCTATCTGATTAGATGAGTTTCTAGAAGAAGTTAACTGAAAGTAACTTTTTTAGTAAGCTCTTCTACAAAAAGTAGAAGCAGAAGCTTGTCCAAACATGCCCTATATATGTATTTATGTTGTACATATGCTGGAATGCATAATTTCACCAATATGAGGAATTTGTTGTTTACATTCGACTAACATGCTACTAACTTTTCTGGCAGTACACACGAAGGCTACTCTACGTGGCCATGGGGGTTGGACTACTTTATCTAGAGCATCAAATCTTACGAAAAAATGACAGATTATGTATATTTTAACATGATTCTTTGATGCATTTTAAATATCTCCTCGCGTGTGTTTTTACAGAAGGATTATATTAGGCAAGAACAGCGGAGAGGCAGACTTCTAGGATGAGATTAGAGTACCTGAAATCTGTCCTGACAAGAAGTCGGTTTCTTCAACACACAGGCAGCTGATTCTTCAAAAACTTATCAAGTTGTTACGACAATTGTTGGGAAAAATAGCATATAACACTTGAAACCTTCAACTCACAGTACATGCTAAACATATATATATATATATATATATATATATATATAATGCATAATAGAAAACCATCCATTTACAGTTAAATGTTTTCAACCTATCAGTACCAACTATAATATATATGAAGCATAAATGAAAGCCATTGACAAAATATATGAAAACCGTGAAAACCGAAATGTACAGTAAATAAAACTGGAGCTTTTCTTCCCTGTTTAATGGCTCAAAATGTTAGGCTGAGGAACAGCTTCCATGTTTATGCAAATAACCTTCCATGGAGAGCTAGAGAACCGGCTAGAACATCCCCTCACTTGGCTTGGATCATCTATCAATAGATCTCCCAAAATAGCCAAGATTTTCACCAACAATCGGACGCAAAACCACCAGAGAAACTCACACTCTTTACCACTATTTCAGATTTAAGAATATACCAAGGTTTCCTCAGTCAATGGGCTCACTGGTCGATTTTGGTATAGGGAAGAAGAAGTAGGAAATATGGAACTTAACTCTCTGCCTTCTTAACCAAACAAAGGAACGATACACTATATGGAAAAAAAAAAGAGTGAGAGAGTGCTTGGCGTACTAGAAAAGCCACCAATTTGAATTCAAAAGTCAATGCCCAAAAATTATCTAATAGGATTAGATCCCAACCATTCATTCAATCCAAGTTCCAAAAATAATTCCAAGGAAGCACAATAAGAGGGTGTGTGATAGAGATT
>CAIGRR010020069.1:0-10257 GCA_903798365.1 Fraxinus sp. 1973-6204
TTTGAAACAGAGTAAATACAATTTCGATTTTCACTGATTTAGTATTTTTGTTTTATTCAATGCATAGCAAAACAAGTAACTATTATGCCACATTAGCACTTCTAACTTTACCATGTCTACACTCAAATAGTTTATCTATGTATTCTAAATACTCTACCATATACTTCAAATTGAGTTGAAAAGTCCAAAGTTTGCTCTATAAATCTTCTATAAATAGCTGACCTCGATACTTCATTTTTCACATCTGCAACCACATAAACGTATTACAATTACCACTTACACATGACAAAACTTCTCAAGTTCTAATTTCAATTTTCTACTGGTAATTTTTTACATCTCAATTTATAATTTCATATTCATATATAACGACACTATTTTATACATAAACTTCATTTTCTTGCAAGTTACAGATATCAATCAATGGCTGCAACTTACAAATTTATCCCACAAATTACTACATCAGAGACAAACTGGTTTGCAAAGCTTATTGTTGCAGGAAAACAAGTACCCAAAATTGCACGTAACTCTATAGCTCAATATCAAAATCTCACCTTCATGGATTTGCAGGTAACTACACATGGGGATTTCCCAACTTTTAATGTACTATATATTTTCTATTCGCATGTTCATCTCATTCTAACGTTCAACACGGTAACAAAGTTACAGTTACAATGTATGATACTAATATTACAGCCCTTACTGACCAGTTGATACTTGGAAAGGCATACATAATCTCAAACACAATTGTCAAAGATAACAAAAGTGAATTTAAAATTGCACCTGAAGAAAAGATTTGGACTATAACAGGAAGAACAAAGGTTGAAGAGCTAAACGAAAATAACTTGGACTCTTGTTTTCTAAATATGAGCTCACTCCATTTCATGCACTAGAACATCATATGGACAACAACACTAACATAAGAATTCTACCATATAAACTGTACACAATATTTTCACGTAATGTTTCATAACACTTAATACATGCAATGGCAGATATATTTTTTGTTCTCTGTGCAGATGTCATTGGTGTTGCTATAGAAATTCGACAAAGAGGATTATCCAGACTCATTTTGGTACCCATGTCAGTTTGAAGATATCATATTGATAAATAAAGATTTTCAGACAGTAATATTAACTCGATGGGACACTTTCGTTGAAAGAGAATGCATAACCATTCTTCAAAACCTACCAACAAACATGTGATATGGGCTACAAACCTTAAAGCTTCTTCTTTCAATGTTAACTGCAACTTCAACATATGCTTTCGTTTCAAATAATATAAACAAAAAAAAAAAAAACATAATAATTATTATTGTCTTCCTTTTATTGGCATCACACTCTCTACTAAAACGAATAGCAACATTCTGAATCATTAGCTGTAGCAGACTACAAAGAATGGTATTGAAACATATTTAAAACATTTTTTGTGTTTTCCTCTTTCCACTAAAATACAACAGAATACTATATTTTATTATAATTACGTAATTGTTTTTCACATGGTGTTAACAAATAGCGAAAGCCTTGACCAACTTATGGATATGAACTCATTGATTCCTGTGAGCCCACCACAGCTTTCGCCCCCTGCACACAACAAATTCACATCAATTGTTGAATTACTGGGAGTCTACTTAGAGGTTTTTTCTAAACTAAATATACATAACAAACGTACTACTAATATTTTTACTGCTTGCTATATTCACAAGTTAATCATACATTTTTGTAACAGAAAATTTTTTTATTGGACTAAAGCCCATTGGACAATTATTACGACCTATCAGAGATTTTGGTATATGTCCTGCACCAACGACCGAGGACAAATTATAAATGTCACTTCTGTAAATACGAGCATGCAAAGGCTTAATCCCGATAAATCATATAGCTAAACATATATTTACGTATCCACTAATTTTAATATCGTTTAAACAATAGAATATACTTAATTCAAACTGATTTTATATTCATAGCTAATGTTTTTATTCGACTGGACAATTAAATGCAAGCATCTTTGGTGAGGCAGCGGAAGCCTTACTCGAAATCAATGCCAGTGCAATAATGGAACACTTACAACAGGTAAATCCTACACAATAACAGTTTTTAGGAATACTTATTCAAACACACAAATATACTAGCGAGATACATTACAACTGTTGCAGAATCCAGATACAGTGGTAAACAACCTTGGTCAAACCAATAGTGAAACAAAATTGCTGTTTTATCTTAAAACTAGTCAAAAAAATCGGGATCCACCTAAGTACCATTACGAAATTCTTTGTCTTCAACCCTACACCATCAATTGTTGATGTTGATTCCTCAGACACAATGGCTAAAGTAAATCCTTTAGCTATGAGCATTCATGATTTATCAACTGAAATAAACGTCAATGCCGACGAAACAGAAGAGGTAAACGCAAGATAACTGTATCTTCTACAAAAAGACCTCTCTTTCACACACCAGTTGAAAATACCGAAACAAAATTGAACAAGAAAAAAAAAAAAGAATTCTAAAGCTTCTGATGACGTTGCCAATGTTCCGACTTTGGGAAAACAACATGATTGATGAAAATGTCTATTTTTATTTTGTACCATAGGCAGTTGTATAGTACATCTTTCTTATATATTTTAGAAAACATCCTCAAGTAGAATTATATCAAACAACAATGTTTTTTTTTTTGGAAATCAACAAGGTGGTATAAATCTTTTCGATCTGATATCCAAATACAACTGCTTGTATATTGTACTAATCATATATGAGACTTTTTCCCTGCTATTAAATAATGTTCGATTACTAAATGTTTAATCTATCTTTTATTTGTCATTCGTCCTTAATTTTCAACGTAATTAAACATGCGATGCTTTAAATTCTTTTATTATTTTGTACATTTCATTTGTCTCCTTAATATATTACCTTCTCTCACGAAAATCAAACTACCAATGTATATAAATTTTGTTTTTTAAACAACTCTCCAATTACCCAATTTCACACTGCCAAAATATAATATTAAAATTTTTATTCTCAAAAAATATTAAATAACTTTAAACAGTATAACATATTTCTGTGTATAAGCAGATAATCTGCCGTTGTATTTTACATATTACCAATGGAAAACACCACTTTTCCAATTTATTATTACATCATGCATTTTATTTAAGTGCATATTTTTTTAATAAATAAATAAGACATTTATAATCATAGTATTATTCATCATAATATACTTAAAAAATAGTTTTTTTCAATTTTTTTAATTGCATTTAGGCAGCAATATAGTATTTAAACAATAACTACAAAATTCAGAACATAAAACAATCACAGAATCTTATTTTATTTTTAACTTATCAGTTGAATTTAAACCTGAATATAATGGAGTTGTGTGATCATCAATTTTGTATCTGCATTTGTTGTAATATTTTATAAAACTAAACAAATGAAAATTATGTTTCATAATTAATGTAAAATCATCTTTAATTAAATAAATATTTAAAGTTTTATTATATTAATAAAATATATAACCACTTACATTTAATACTTATCTACTCCACCACATAATTTGTATCCCTCATTTGAATTTATATCTTTCTCTGCAAACCACCACCACCAACCTCATCAACCAAAGAAAAGGTAAATGATTCATCCCCACACACCTTTGCCTATACAGATCTGCACAGTAGCACAGATCTAACGTTGGTGGCCACGTATGGCCACTAGTATGACGGTGTCCGCTGCGGACACTGTGCGAAGTATCAATCCGCGCAGTGCGAAGTGAAAACTCCGCACTACAAGGAGTATCACCCCGCGCAATGCGGAATAATACTCCGCACAGTGTGGACAGCACAGTCCGGACTTGATGTCTTCACTTTGCAGACATTTATTTTTTACAAATACACTATATTTTAATTACAATAAAGGTCATTGAATTTTATTCATTATCACACTTCATTGATTAGAAAATCGTGTCTTTAATCATGGTTTTAGTCCAAAAAAATTGTTATCGTACTTTTTAAATGAAGATCAAATATTCAATCGTATTTTCGTATTATTATTTGTTCTATTTATTTAAAAATACAAGTGACATATGAGTATTTTTACCCTATGTTAAATTTAAAGAGAAATCATAATCAAGTAGAATATATGTTAACTTAACAATAAGAATACGACAAAAAAAAAAAATATATAAAAAAAATTGAGACATAAATGTGATAGTATGTAAAGGTTATGAAGTTTTCATATAATTAAATAATGCCTGCGCAATCCGAACACTAGTGTCCGCACACAGACACCTCACCCAAGTGTCCGCGAAGCACGAATCTGGTGTTCGCAGGCTATATGCTTATGACTTGTTTATTTATCCTATTTCTAAACTTCATTATGTTGAAATACTTTATTATGAACAATTGCATTTGATCGTTGGCTCTTGCAAGTTTTTCTTCTCTGAAATTGTGTTATTTTTTTTTTTTTCATTACAGGGATTTTGAGCTTTCTCAATTACACATAGAGAAGGTAAGTTTTAACGGTATTATGATTATACATCTTTATTTTCCAAAGTTAAGTTTTTCCTGTTTATTCATCTGATTTTTAATAAATAATCTGATTTTTATGCATTAACATATATTTAGATTATATGTTCTGTGACCATACGTTATCCAATTGGGTTATTCCAATTATTTTGTTACCAAATATTTCATCTCCTTTATCTGTAATTTCGAATTTTTGCTCCTATACAACTTCAATTTTTCATCAAGACGAAATGTACATTTATCAGGCTATGCATTAAAATTCATGAATTTATTGACCACAAAAATACCTATAAATATTAAAGCTTATAGAATTATTATTGGTATATTTTTAAAGTGGAAAAGTTTTGTCAAATACCTACAATGTAACTATTATAATATTTGTAACGACTATTAAATGAGAAAAAAAAAAGCTTCAAGCTCACTTTTTATGGGTCATGTGTCTTCATTTTCCATATGCTTTTATGTAGTTCCATTTCATAATTACGATTCCAAAAAGATAATTTTCTTCTAACTTACGTACTGTTTGATATGTTGTTAAGGCTGTGAAATTATATTATGATGATTACACAACGAAAATAATTCATGCAGTACTTAATGAATCCTAATGCACTAATTTTCATTCAGATGAGATTTTTCCAAACATTTATTATTTGTGGTTTCTCACATTGAACATGTTTAAATATTTTTTTTCTGTAACTCCAACTTTCTTTTGTTTGTTATTTGTGCAAACGTCTTTAGAATATATATTGTCTCCAAACCAATGATTTTCTGCTACGATAACTCAATATCCAAATTATCAGTATCTTAAAGATTTTGTAGAACCAAGCATCTTTAATTTGTATCAATTTCCACGGATTTATATACTATTTATAGAGCGGAAGAATAACAACAATTCAGCAGCAAATTAATTCATGGATTTATAATGAGACTCGTCAATTGTGGCAAAGACAACGAAATTTGGGTAAAGTTAGATAACCATTTGTCCCGCTTTGGTATGCAAGAGTTTTGTCTCATCATCGGCTTACCTTGTCACAAAGTATATATGAATCTTGACTTCAACAATGATCGGCTTCGAAATCAATACTTTAATGGTAAGAAAAGAATTAGTATGCAAATGCTTTTTGAAGCATTCCATCTATGTGAAGATGAACAAGATAAATTTAAACTCTTGTGATGTTAGTAGAATGTGTTCTAAAACCTACTGGAAGATACATTGATTATAGAAATATAGGCATGATTGAATACCTTCATGACTTCCTTCAGTATCCATAGGGCCACAGAACATATTTTGTTTTATTAAACTCGCCGCGAGAACCGCAACTGGAGCAAGTGCAGAGAATGCAACAGAATGAACAAAACGTATGTAAATATTTATTACATGGATATCAAATTGCATTCCATGTATTTTCTCCTATTCTTTTATTACTCACCAATCTATATATAGTTTACTTTACTTGTATAAATCATATATATCTAATATTTATTTTCAATTATCTTTCAGTATTAGATATACGAAGTATTTTCACAAATTGGCCTAAATATTGGACGCCATAGACATAAAACATTACAGTGTCCTAGGATGTACAGGAGGAAGCCAAACAAAATATTATCCGAGAAAATAGTTAAACAATTCTTAACTACACAAGAAGTAACTTAATTATTTACTTATATTCCTTTATTACATTATATTGTTCACTTAATTATATATTTTTTTTGTCCTTTCAGAAAAAAAAATCATAATAGATCATTGAAATATTTCATTACAATTAAGATTAAAGTACTTGCAATATTACAATCTAAAGAGGAAGAATTACAGACACTGTAGTACGTAACTCTTTCATTGCCACAAGATAACTATCATAATATATTAGATGTCATTGTAACTGGGGAATTGAACAATGTACTTCCACAAATCCCAGAAACACTAATAACATGCAAACTGGTCCTATTACTTCAAGGACATGTGGTTCAGCTGGAGCTAGACCCAATTCTATTCCAATTGGCTCCAATGATGTAATTATGGAAGAAATGGAGCAAATGCTGAACATATATAGGCAGCATATAGTATCATATGTCTCGGGTTTGTACGAAAACTTAAAAACACATATTTTTGAAGAATCTAAGAGACAAGAAAGCCATTACCAAGCAATTCTTCAGAATCAAAAAGAATTATTTGATTAACAAAAGAAGTGGAAACAAGACCACTATCAGCACATGCAATCTAGCATGCATCCTACAGATATTCCAAGTTTGTGCAATACTTTGTTTAGCACACGTATTTTTGAAGAATCGCGAAGACAAGAAATCCAGTACCAAATCCTTCTTTTCCAACAACAGCAACAGTGGCAGGAAGAACATTACCAGGGCATTCAATCTAGCATGCAACATTATGAAGATACCAGTTTGAGTTCAGTATGATCTTATATTGAGGAACAAAATAGCAATATGCTGAACAAATTATTAAATTGAAAATCAAACATGTAAGCTGTTATAGGTTCCCTTTAGGAAGATGTTTCTGTCCATAGAAGCCCTGTTCTAAAGCATGCCTCAACATCACAACAAATTGAAAACGTTGCAAAATTGACAAAAGAAAGAAAAGCTAAAGGAAAAAAAGATACGGTCTTCAACATCATCAACAAATTATCCTTTAGAAGATTATTATATGGGCAAATACGCAACAATTAGAGATTGGGTAACAAAAAATCCATCAAGGTAACCAATCTAATTCTACTTCATTAGCTTAAATATTATAATTTTAATTTCATTTATTTCAAACTAAACGAAATTATGTTATGTAGTGCATAATAGGATGATGGAACTAACAATCTGTGTAGAAGGGACGTAATAAAAGCTATAATAGACACAACACAAGCTATGTATACTGCAGTTAGTAAAATTTAGTCATCATAATACATTGGATTCCATAGTGAACATCTAATTTACATCTAATCTATTTAATCTATTAGAATTTTGACTTGAATTTAAATTGAGGCAGCTCATTAACGACGATTCTACCCGTGTTTCAAAAGAATATGCAATTCTTGACTTCAAATATGAAAACAAGTGTACTTGTCAAGTGATGTTGCAAGTAGACATGCAACAAAGAAGTGCCAACAGAGATTCAATGGATTTAACCATTTTACGAGAGTGCGTAAATGGCAATTTGCCAATAGCTGGTCGTCCGTGGATAAAATGCAAGTATCTATTAATTCTATGTTTGTATCCATGCAATACTTGGTATCTCTTTCTTGTGAATATCCCCAAATGGAAATTTCAAATATACGGCTGTAGCCATAATGTTCATACGCCGTAACAAGTCAGGGCACATTCAAATGCAGTGTTCGATTTAACTCAAGCATTGTTAACATCAAGAATTTTCTAACTTCAGACAAGATATAAGGAAAAATAGAAACGTGTTAATGGAGTTAGACATCATACCATATCTATCTTGTGCAAATAATGGGTAAGTTTATAAACCATTTATTGGTGACTACAATATTTCGTTCTCTACTTAATTTAATTGTACATTTATGATACTAATTTAATCTAACGTAAAACTATTTCTTCCGTAGGCCAAACTGTGGAATTTTTTTGCTCAAATACATAGAATGTTTCATTTTGGGATATCCAATAGAAACAGTTTCTGCAAACATGATGACTTTATACAGACGAAAGATTGCAGTAGATATTTATTTTAATGAATACTTTCTACATTCTCGTTGATCCTGATACTAATGGATAATCATATTCATGCAAAAGAAACTGCTAACATTGGATTCATACTTAAAAACACAGTTGAAGGAAATCTTATACTTACAAACACAGAGGTACATATAAATCAATTATCCTTCATACTTATGCACATGTTAAATGTCCACCTTTAGAACTACCTTTCCAATTATAAATTTTTATTCATTCTACCATTTAATAATTATCTTGATAAATTACTATTTGTAACTTCACTCTTAAAATTTCTGTAGTAATTTCTTCAACAACTGAAAATGCTTTACATTTATTTTATTTTCACGTCTATATGTTTTTTTTTTTCTATTTCTTCTATGTTTACATTTTTAGTATTTGCTTTTTTAGAAGGACCCGTCGCAGTCATTCGCTTCTGTTGGTCGAAAGGTAAAACCATTTTTCGTTTGGACGAAAGCGTTTTGAATTATAAATCGATGAATATATTCTAGGTTTTTAAATCTTTAATTTTTGGCTATAGGTATCATTCTGATATTGAGATTCTATATATTACTTCATTTTGCAAAGAAATTGTAGCAGCGCCATCTCTTTTGGCACCCAGTGACACACGCTCCAACGTATCTATTACACCCTTGTTTAATATTTCCTTTTTCTTGTTATTTTCTCCTATTTATCTGTTTCATTTACACACGACCATAGTTTCTTGTATAAGAATTATTTTAGCAAGTGTAATCAAATTATATCAATAGCCCTCATTTTTTTCTTCATTTCAGGATTGATAGATGGTTTTTATTTTGGGATTTCCATGTGATGATTTCCATCATTTTCTTGTTCCTCGAATAAATATTGAATCATGAATATGTTTCTTATTTGAGGTTTTTTTATGGTCGTTAGTCTTTTTTTTTTCATACTACAGTTTGTGGAATTCAACTTTTAAGAAAAGGTAGGTGTTGAATTTGAAAACAGAGTGAGGTGGGGCTTCTAAATTAAATGGATAACTTATGTTGTTTTTTCAAGTGAGATTGTAATAGTTCAGACTAAGTTAAGCTATTATTCTCCAGATTGTCATCGTCCAAGGTAACGAATAAATGTTGAAGCAGATGACCCAAACTTCATGTCAGAATCTCAATGTTATCTACATGCTTGCCATGTGTACAAGTCATTAAGTCAGATTTTCATTCTTCATGTGCACTCTTTTCTTAATTGTGTCAAGTGCTATTAGAGAAACCTAGGAACAATTTGATTTACTGATAATTTGTTGGAACACATTTCTCCATTGTATACTTTTTCCTTTACTGAGTCGCAGTTAACATATGTTCTTGTAGGTTTCTTCATCAATATTTATCTTTGTTTGCATTGCATACTTATAGAGGCAAACAACGATTTCATCAAGTTACAAACATGGGTCATTCCAAAATATAAGATCCAGGTAAGAAGCTATGTGGGCAGCATCAATTTATATAAAGATGTCCATATAATTTAAATATTTTTGACATTATTAATTTCATGCTGGTGAAGTATTACATGAAATCGCAAAGAGAATCAATCAAAAGTTTGATCGAGGATGCGATATTGGCAGCTGATGAAAAAAGCATTAAGGTGTTGAGCCTTGGTCTACTGACACTACAATAAAAACAGCCTATTACACGTTCAAAAAACGTTGTCGTAGGCCTACGGAAATGTTTGGATACGTGTTGCAAATCGAGGTGTTATCATAGAGTAGAGAGATACGGCAACGTTTGGCAAAACGTTGCCAAAGATCTTCCGAACCTTCTTCGGTAAGGTTTTGCAAACGTTGTCGTAGGTCATTTTACAGTTTTTTTTAAAAAATTTTTGCATAATTAATTTATTTGATTTCCAACAAACCTATAAAACTAAAACAACAAAATGCTTAAAAATTAGTCATATGTAATCAGATTTTACATAGTTCTAATAAACAAAAATAATGAATATGACTCAATACAATATGCTAACATCATTAGCCTACTCAAAAAGTTAACATCATTACCCTACTAAAAAAGACAGCAATCACAATTGACCAACAAAGT
>CAIGRR010020159.1:0-11501 GCA_903798365.1 Fraxinus sp. 1973-6204
TGGACATATACTACACCAAATTCCAGATGAACTGGACATATACTAAACCAAATTCCAGATGAACTGGACCAAATTTCAATCGAACTGAACCAAATTCCAGATGAACTGCACATATACTAAACCAAATTTCAGATGAATTAGACATATATTAAACCAAATTTCAAATAAATCGAACCAAATTCCAGATTACCATAAGCTGAAGAAACTCCAAACAAGCTTAAGAGGAGAAAATGCCCAACTCTGAACGAAAAAACTCATATATTCCACAATAAAATCAAACCAATTAAATAATTAGCTCAATTACTCTAACAACCCAATAAATTCTCACAGCCCAAATTCAATCAATTATCTCACCAATTTAATAGCGCAAGTGAAGTAATGGCCCAAATAAATTATCACGGCTCAATAGGAATAAAACCTCTGAAAATGCAACCCAAATCTTCCTTCTCTCAGAACGTAGCTCTCTCTGCAACCTGCTCACGATGTCGCCAACTAAACTGAGGAACAAAGCTGTCGAAAAATCAATTTGACCAGATCTACTACTTATCTCCAGCCGAAGACCCAAAACCATAACCAATCATCGTCTCTTACGCAGAATCAAAATCTGAAGCCCAATTGATTTCAAAATCACATATCAGCTGATCTCCACACCAAATCACGCAACACCTCACAAAAATAACATATTTGCTCGCCAGTATTTCACCTCCGGCATCAAAAATCAAATAGACCTGACCTAGAATTTTAAAAGACAACCACCCAGAAAGAAAAGCACCCATAGGCATAACTAAACTTTCCCTTTTGAAGTTATCCAGATCTCAAATCAGGAACATTATGCTTTTCGGTACTGCAAAAAATGAGTTCTGGCCACTGAAATGTGATGCGACTTTGTAGGGATACATCCGAAAAGAAATTTTTTTAAAAAAAAAATCATGGGTAGCCGACGTGTAGCTCAAGTCCGCTTGCCGTAAACGAAATTCAAAGGTTAATTTGTTTAGGATCGAAACTGTTCCGATACCATGTGAAGAATATTATAAATTGTATATAATAAACTTGTTTATATTACAAAGCAAAAGACCATATTTATATGGCTATAATAACTCCAAAAGGAAAAATTGCATAATAATTATACAATCAACTATTAAAGAAAATTATCCTATACTATTGAAAAAATATAATAGAGATTATTTTTTTTTCATATCTTCAACAAAATCATGTTAATTGTGTGAGGTTGGAAATATCTCGAGTTCTATAATAATCTTTTCAATTTTATACTCGACAAAACTTTGGGAGAAAGATTACAAACCTTACTAACTTGTTAGTGAGAGTCACAATCACACGGATGTGTGAATTTCAATTTTCTCAAGCTCACTATAAAAAAGTTAATTTTATAAAGTTGAATAATTTTGTCCCTTCTCCAGTGTCACCATATGATGCTGATTTTTGTATTGTTGCTTGAAACCAAAGTTTTGACACAAAAGCGCCTTTTGGTGACCATTCCTATTAAAGTCGCATTACTCGGCCCCACATTGATATGACCATTAAAAACAAGGACTTCCGACCATTAGACTTGAAAGTCCGTCGTCAACAACTACGTACGTCAAGTTCATTGTTATTTATCGTCATAATGATAGAATATCGATGATATGACAATTCATTATTATTCACATTACTCTCTGTCCCCCCTTCCTTCTATCTCATAAAAATTGAATTGTTCAATCAAATTATTCCACATAAACTGTCATATTATCGATGTTCCATCATCATAATGATAAATAGTATTATTCCATGAAATAATATACCAAAAATTTATTATAAAAACACGTCACATCATATTGTGAATTATCGAAAAGCAAAATCTAACTTCATAAAGTAAAATATACAAAATTAATAACTTTCCGAAACTTTTGAAGGTTCTATTTATTAGATATTTATCTTGCAACTACAATAAATTTTCTTTTTTTTTTTTTCAAAAAAAAAAAGATGATTTAATTTAATAAAGTCGCCACTAAATCAACGACGAAAGGAAGCGTGAAATATAGTCAATCCACCGTATTTGTCCCAATCGACGGAAAAGTAAAATAATACTTAGAGATTAACTTACTCGTATTCAAGGGTTTGAAAAACGATTTGCTATTTTGACAATGGATAAAGAATAATGTTATCTAATACAAATAGTGCTAACTTTAGTTAACATCAGTTATGCTAATGGTGGACCTAACCAATAAAATATACCCACCCACCCACTCATATATATATAATGGCCATCACATCCTGAACTATATGTAGCATGGTGGGATAAAAATCAAATTTTTAGTCAAAATTAATAAAAATATGTGATTGAAAAGTTATGAATATCATAAATTATGATTAAAATTAATTATTGACTTTAACTTAAATTAAAATTTACATTTTAATCATTACCAAACATAGACATAGTAATGAATTTCAATAATCTATGTAGCTCCTTTTTATTCTAATTCTTAAAATTCATTTTTTTAACTTATTACAAATCACATATTATCATGATAAAATAATTTTACAAGTAAACTTATAATTTTTTCCTACATTTTAACCGCATTTTTCAAAATACCAATTTTCACTAAATCTATTCTTAAAAAATCTAAAGACTTTGTAATGAATTTCTCAGACTTGTAATGAATGTAAAAAGAATAATCATAGAATAGATTCATAAAATACATGAACTAGGTTTCTTTAATACAGCCCAGATTACAACTGAAAATTTCTGCTGTAATAATCAATAAATAACTAAAATTGATTACACCTTTTGGGAAAAAGGAAAGAAAAATAAAAACTGTAATCTATTTTAGTCTCCATTGTAACCTTGAAAGTCTCTGAAACTCCATTGTTGCTATTCCTTTCTCCATTTCACCTTCCCAACCAGCAAAAAAAAACAATGCAAAAAAATATATATATTTCCTAAAAGCCTTGATTGTCTATATGAAAAAGAAATCAAGTCATGTTTACTAGGCTACGAACTGATCGAGTTGCATCTGCTCGAGCCAAGCTCCTAAAACCGAATGATCAACAGAGTCATTTTGAGAATTGGATTTCAAACCCTCACCGGATGGTGCAGCACGTTTTTCCATCATCTCTGGTGGTGATTCTTTGACAAGAGATTGCACCCATGAGAGGTCGGGCTCCCCTCCATTGTTATTATTTACTTCATACGAAGATTTTTGTGAACAGCCCAGATCATCTCCATTAACAGACCAATCAACTTTTCCATGAGGAGATGATCCCCATTTAGAGCAAGTGTTCCTAGGAGACCCTACATTCGGGGCAACATTGGATCCAAGATCCCAGGAGTTGAGGCTGCATGGTTGCTGCTGCTGCATCTCGTGCTGAGCAAAGGAAGAGAGGCGAGCATTCCTTGGGGAAATGGGCTCCACACTTCGTGGTGACATCCTTGGAGATGATACGCCAAAGGAGCCCTGAAACAAGGGGTGTTCAACATTTTTAGGAGAAAAAACATTAGCATTGACAGGTGAAAGCAGGGTCTGCTGCTGCTGAAACTGATTAAGAACAGCTGATTTATGCCTTGGAGAGAAAATCCCAGAAGCCACTGCCTGATCAGAGTATCTGGGTGACAAGGTAACCTCAGCAGAAAAGAGCTCATCAAGATTGGAAGGAGTTAAAGCATTGGACCGACCAGAACGATTCAAAGAAGCACAATTAGATTGTGACTGTGCAAAACAGGCCATGTCATTCAGAACTGGTTGCTGAGCATCAAAATTCTGCAACATGTTCAAATCCTCAGGTGGAATGTCCCGTGCACAAAGGGAAGATCTCAGTCGGCTTGATTGGAGATTACTTCCAGGCAGATGAAGGGTTGGGACATTTGGTTGGGGCCAAGCTCCAGCTGAGTGCGACATCATCAGAGAGTGTGACGAGGGTGAGCCAGGAAAAAGGCTTAGAGCAGCAGCCATATCCATGACACTTGCAGCCGAGGCAGCTGACCTCGGAGAAAGAACAGCAGACCCAGTGGAGACATACAAGGGGCGAATCTCCTCTGGTTTGTGTGCAAAGAAACACACCCGTCTTTCACAGCTAGTGCCATCCTTGCATAGCCTTGTTCGGTACTGAGCAGGGTGTAGCCAGCACTCAAACACGCCATGTGCATACTCGCACATGTCCCCTCGCCTACAAGCACCCTTGCGAAAATCAGGACAAGGGACACAGCTATAATGGTACTTTCTTGGATCTCTTCTGCGAGCATTCTCTCCAGGATGAACAAAAGGACACTCAGTCCAATCATGAGAGTAGGCCCTTGAACAAGGACGGACCTTGAATGAGAACATACGAAACTCGTCAGTTGAGTAGATGCTGTTCTTGATGTCAGGAAGAGATGGATCCACTGGATATTCTTTCTTCTCTGACGTAAAATTAGAAGGAACATCATTGAACTTCGATGCAACGGGCGATGATACCGAGTCTGCTGGTGAAGGCAACCTATGATCTGGTGATGAAGACAAGTGGGGCGAAGATGCATTTGAAGTAGATACGGATACCTGTAAACTGCAATTGCCAGCAAATCCACCAGAACAATTGTTCACAAGTAATTCCTCAAGAGCAGCTCTAGCACCCAGAAGCTTTGGATGACAAACAATCACATCATCTGGGCGCTGGCCGTCTGCATTCTCAATGTTTGGATCAGCACCAGCTGATATAAGCAGATTAACAACATCAAATGCATTGACAGAGCCACCGCATGCAGCACAATGAAGTGCAGTACACTTGTCTGTGCCACAAGATCGATTTAAATCAACCACACATTGAGCAACTATAAACTTCAACACATCTATACTGCCATAAGTAGCAGCGATCATTAATGGTGTTCTTTCCTCATGGGCAATCTGTTTCGAACCATTCTTGCGAACATACCAGAGTCCAGCCTCATCGATTCCAGAAGAATCATACTGAATGGATCTCTTGAAACCACCAACATCGTTATTAGCAGCAAATTCAAGTAAACTGGAAAAAGAATCCTCGGTCTCTACAGTTAGCTTCCTGGTATCCATCATACAACTAGAATTGGTAGCAAAGATAGATGGAGCAGTGGTCGAATTGGAATTTGATTGCCCTGGGCCAGTGCACATGCTTCAATCAACTGCAAGTCAACCAAGCAGAAACTTAATCAGGACAGGGGCTACCATATCCAATAAAAAAGTTAAGAAATTCACAATGTAAAAGATCGAGACTCTCTTAGAGAAACAGACAAACCAAATGCCTGGAAAAGTTCGGACTCTATTCAAAAATTGCTTAACAACAAAATGCAAACGCTAAGATTGGGAGAATAGACCCTTTTATATACAAAAGATCCCTTCCCATGAGACCTTAAAGTAAATTTATACATATTTTCAGCATTAAAGACAGCAAGTCTCAATAGAAAATGCAAAAAAGAAAATTTTGTGCGAGCAACTAAACTTATGTCTCGTCTTCACAAACTGTCAACAATAAGATTTCACATATATTACACACACTCGGAAAATGGTTTTTGAGAACCTTCTGATAATTATAGAATGAAAGACAACCCTGAGGGGTGGCTCAATTGGTCAGCCTTGGGTTTGCTCCCCATTACCAGTTCGAGTCCCCTCAGGCCACTGAGGTGAGTACCATCTGTAAACTTAAGGCCCGTGGAATTAGTCAAAGTGCGCGCAAGCTGTCGGACATCCACCATCATAAAAAAAAAATTATAGAATGAAAGACAAATGATAAAAACTTTTTTAAGCAATTTTACAATTTATTGATACTACCAATTAGACTCCTTTACAATGAAGAAAGACAATCCACAGATATTTTTTTCCCACGGACAAAAACAATAAATATTATTTTCCCTATTTCAGTGCATGATAACACTAAAATGGACTCATACAATCCAGAGAAAAAATCTCCTGATTTACCCCAATTATATGCCTACTGAATATTCTTTCCCCAATTTTAGAAGTGCAATAAATAAGATCTAAATTCATATTAAATCAGCTAAAAAATAATTCCATAAGAACAAATTCCAAACAGATAATAAATAATCACTTACATAATCATACTTCATCGCCAAAAAAAAAAGAATCTACAGCAAGTATTTTCATAATTCGCAAGATATGTCTTAAAAAATTTAACAGTACAGATGAAAAAATCAATAGAGAAAAAAGCTCAATCCACAGAGATTACAGCCAACCAACTCCCTTGGGTAGCTCAAGCCAATAAATTACCCTAAGAAACACTGACCCAACTAGCAAAACTTACAGATGATCAAAAAATGGAAGCTATTCGCATAGATCTGAGGCCTGTAGTATTGGGCCATTCACTCATTCAGTGATCTCTTACTTCAGAAATAATCAGAGAAAATTAAAAGGATAGTGATCTTCATGGTACAATTTACAAAAAGCCAAGAGAGAGAGCGGCAGACAGTCATGTACCCATGTATACTGTATCTATACAAAGATCGAGAGGGAGAAAAAGAGGGACCTCGTTGCGTTGTAGCGAGAGAAAGCCATCAAGGATTAAGAGAGTTTTAAACATGGAAGTGTAGATGAAATTGAGAAACTGTGAAATGCAAAAGTGAAATGATCCTAAAATTTACGCGGAATGAAGTTGAAATGCGAGTCAAATGTTGAGACTTTTGAAAGTGGGAGAAATAGGGCGCGTTTGGCCGGTGAGGGTTGGCCCACACTTTTCTACTATTATTTTTTGGGGATAATTACAATTGGAGTCCTTATTATTTTAAAGATGTAGCAAGTAAGTCCTCAACCTATTATTTGATGGCTGCAGTGCAATTCTGAGCGCTTGAGTCCTCATTGAACAATTTTACCTTTATTTTTTTATTAAAACACAACTTTTGATTATAATTTTTTTTAATATTAATGTAAATCAACTTATTATTTGACAGAAAAACTGAGGTTTTTTATTAAATATTGGGATCCAAATTACAAAAATGAAAGGTTGAGAATTGGGGCTATCAAAATATTTGTCTGAGGACCAACCTACTATTTCTTGATAATCTGAGTACCCGTCTGTTATATATATATATATATATAATTTTATTTTATTTGTTTTCCTTTTTCTTTTCATGCCTCCCTATACTTCCTCTTATAGTTTAATATTCATAAATATTTTCTGCATCAAATAAAAGCATTTCACTTAACACCAAAATAATTGCAATTTTTTAAAATAAAAAAATTACAATTTTTGGTACCATGATTGTATGTGAATATAAGATTTGTCATGTTACTCTTATAAGTTATACCTTGTTTGTTAGGGGATTTTAAAATATTTAAATTATAAACAAATAGATATGAGCGGTGAATAAGTGATGCAGTGTTCATGGTATAAAATTATTTGACGAATTATAAACAAACTATAAACAAAAGGCAAAAAAGGACGGAATATATGTAGTCAACTATATTTTTATATTGTACAACTTCTATCGACTATTAAATTCGTAATTAATATCTTATCCTTGTTTGGTGAGGTATTTTTTGTTGGAATTAATTGATTATGTTGGATCATTAAATTAAAATATGATATTTAAATGATGTGGGTCATTGCAATTAATTTGGGTGAATTGGAAAAGTTTCCAATATAAGCTCATAAATTGATAAACCCATTTTAAATGTCTTATATATGATAATGAATTTCACATCGAAAGTTTACAAGAAATAAGACTTATTTATATGGTGGGATGTGTGTATAAGTTATAATTTAATAAGTGGTCTACAACTTGGCTACCTTTGGCTAGCCAAAGGCTAGCAAACTAGCCGCCACTAGAGTGGTCGCGTCGAGCCCCGACCTCGGCCCGCGTACGTCGCAAAGTTCGCATTAAGCGCTTTCGAGACGTACTTTGCACGTATGCATCGTCGTGAGGAGTTGGGGAGCTTTATAGTTTTCTGAAATTGACTTATGGTTCAATGACATGGCAACGGGAAGCTTGATGAGTGGCATCCTAGGTGGCACACACGTAACAAATTGCGTCACTTCGTCCTGCGTGGCAGTTGGTTCAGTTGGACGTACGCGTGGCATCTGCATGGCTGGTGACTGTTCAGAAATTGGTAAATAGACATGATGAATGGACATTACACTTCATGGTTTAATTTGGGCCGTCAATTCATGAAATAGTGCGATCTAATGGCTAAGACGGATCAGACCAAGTGGTGCACTAGTTCATGAAATGTCATACACTCATTTAAGGAGACACTTCAATCTCTATAAATGGAGATCTCCATATTCGTTTTTAGATACACCAAATCAATTAAATTCTCTCTCTCTCTCTCTCTCTCTCTCTCTCTCTCTATTCTGTTCTTTCATATGTATTCCGTTCAAGTGCGATCATTTCTTGGTTCGACCGAGAAGGTTGGTATTGTGCAGTATCGACTTTAGAAGAAGCGTTGTATCTTGAGAGACAGACGTCCATAATTCTGTTTGCACGTTGTTGGGAGGCGAAATCTGTCTTAAGGAGATTTGTTTTGACATATCTCGTTTCATCTACTGCTTTTATTTTCTATTATTTTTATTTGTTCTTTCGATTGCGTTAGCTGAATTTCCGACAATATTTTTTTGGAAAAATATTGTTTTAAATAGTGATTTTTTGAGCATGTGTGATTATAAAGTATGGAAAAATATCTAATTTATGTGTAGAATACTTTATTTTGTGAATGTGTAGTTAAAAATGAATATAAAGAAAAAGGAGTTTCGAAAAAATAAGATACAACGAGAAACCTATAAGACCAAACAAGTATTTGATCTCTAACAATTCTACTTGCACTAACTTTCTTTTTCGTATAGGTAATGATATTGTGTATAAATCTTTTGGATCATGATACATGTACAAATTTTTTTTACCGAATCTTTTACTTACTACTTATAATAGAGATTGGACCACATTGTCAGAATTTTCTAATACACGCGGATCTCACGCATTATGTGAGAATGAGTAATCCATTATGTACAAACCATTATATACAAATGGATTAACCCAAATCTTTTATGCGCAATACAAATTTGCAGTCGTATATTCTTTTTGAATTATTGTGACGGATTTAAGCAACATTAGATTTGCACAAAACGGCATTATCTCGACTCATATTTGCTCCCAAAGAGNCGCAATACAAATTTGCAGTCGTATATTCTTTTTGAATTATTGTGACGGATTTAAGCAACATTAGATTTGCACAAAACGGCATTATCTCGACTCATATTTGCTCCCAAAGAGCTTAGAAGTGGTGAACGATAATATTAATACATGACACGACATTCACCATATGTTCATATTTATATTATTTTTTGTTTAATATAGAGGACTCGGATACAGATACGATAAACAAATGACATTGTGTTGTAATAGTTAAATTATATAAATTCGAAAAAAAAATAAAAAAATTCAAGTACTTTGGGACTTGGCAGGTTGACGATTGGAGTGGAAGGAGAAGGTGGGTTGAGCAGGTCGCGGATTTGAACGCAACATTGAAATGATTGGAATCTAGAATGGAATCCACCAATGAAATAAGGAGAGAAAAAGTGCACGATAAAAAATGAATTCAGTCCGAGATCAAAAACAGATTTTATAAAAATTTATGGTCCCACAAAATCGTTATTAAAATTAATTATTGATTTTTATTTAACTTAAAATTTTAATTTTAATTTTCACCAAACAAGGCTTAGACTATATCCCTTTTGAGCCTCATCATCCAAAAACTCTTTTTTCTTAAAACTCATTTTCAACTACACTTTCTTTCAATAAAAATAATATACACTTAAACTCAAAACGTTTTCATAATTTTTAACCACACATTTCCAAAAAGTGGAAATTACATGCAACCAGAATTTTAGATATCACATTTCAAAAATTAGATTTAAAATTTATTTATACAATGACTTGTCGTGTGTAAACAGGCGCTGCTGCGACACACATGCTGGCATTTAAAGGGGTCGCCAGTGCCTGGACTTGTAGTGCGTGAGGGAGAGGGGTATGGTGGATTGGGGGTCTATTAGGGTTTGGGATCGAAGCGACGATGATATTGCATTTTTCTCTTTCGATGTTTTTTATTTAGCTTTAGATCGTTGGTATTGTATTTTTCTATTTGTTTAGTTTAGGTGATTGTTATTGCACCAAATGTTGCTAATTTTGGGGGGAAATTGTCAAAGTATTGGATTTTACTTGGCCACTCCGTGCGGTTTGCGGTAGTTGTGATATTGGTTGCGGTGACAAGGTGGTGGTGATGTTGGCTATCTAGTGAGTTGGTGACAATGTTGGTGGTGGTCGTGGTGCGATGTCGCGGTTGCTGCGAAGTCGTAGTGGTGGTTATGATGTTGGCTACAGTGGTAAGGTGGTGGTGGTCATGACGATGATGTGGCAGTGGTTGTGGATGGGATGGAGTGAGGTGAGGGTGTTTGTGACCAATTAGTTTATTGAGTATGACTAATAATTGGTTATTAACACTGGTTATCTATTATGCACACCTAAAAATTGTGGTTGTAGCTCGCAAAATATTAAATTGTGATTAAGAAATAACTTGTGACCAATTAATTTGATAATTTGTGATCATTAAATAAGTTGGACATATAAAATTTGTGATTTGTGATCGATAAATAAATTGTGACCTATAAATTTTTTTTATTTGTGACCTATGATTCTATGAATAAATTGTAACATATAATTTTTGATTTGTGATATTGAAATAATTTGTGGCCTATAAAAAATTTTATTTGTGATTGAGAAATAATTTATAACCAATTAATTTGATAATTTCTATAAAATTGCGACATTAATATATTTAATTAATAAACTATATTTTTAATTAATTATTTTATAAATGAAATTTAATTAATATTTGATTTTTGAAATTTTAAACATTGTCTTACTTTGAAAAATGTCATACTTAATCTCTTAAATATAAAATTTTCACTTCCAAAAAAAAAAATCAGTATTACAAAACCTTTTTTTGTGTAAAATGGGGCTCAAATAGGGGCTATGTTTGAGCATATTTTTCGTAAAAATGAATTTTGTAACAGTGACTTTTTAGAAGAACATATGGTTAAAAAGCAATGTTCTAAAAATTAAGTTTAAACGCTGCCTAGACGCAAGGCGAGAGCAAAACGCTAAGCCACTGGTAAGTATAAAATTAAACGATAAACTAGATAGTTGATCGCTTATGTGCAACTAGGTGCGCTTTATTAATTTATTAATTTTTTTTCCTTCTTTTTTTAAAAGTCTTTTATTGAACTTAGTTTCAAGTTTTACCTTTGAAAATTGTATAATTGACTAATTATAAGAATTATTAAATAAATATAGTATTTTACAATTTTAGATATTGGTATTTATAATTATTAAGCTCGTAAAGCTCGTAACTTAGGGTCCGTTTGATTGCAAAGGTGGAAAATGGGTGGAAAGAAAATGTTTTCCTGGGAATTGAATTGCCTAGAATTTGTTTTACTGGGAATTGTAATTAATTGTGTTTGATTGGTATAATTTTCTACCTAGAAAATGT
>CAIGRR010020174.1:0-12024 GCA_903798365.1 Fraxinus sp. 1973-6204
TACAATTATTCCCTTTTAATTTTAATTTTTTTAAATAGAATATTTAACAGATATTGACAGCATGGGGTTTTTCATGCAAAAGATTTCAAATAGAGGATTTTCTGCGATTTTCAATAGATAGTGAGTATCTAGTACGCGAAACGTTTTAAGGGGTTTTCTGTTATTACATACGAATGCTATTCATGAGTGTTGTGTTTTCACATTTATAGTTTTATACGCGTGCTACGTTACTCGAGGAGTTGGATCTGCTTTGGACCAAACAGAAGACCATGCTACTCTCATCATCGATGAAACTAATCATTGTGAGTTGTCACAGCAAAAAACACGCAAATGCACACCCAGAAACACTAACAGAGTAAAAAGTTCTGAGATGTGACAATCACAAGAAAACTTACTTTTAAAATATGTGCAAGAATTTTTATTCTCTTACAACTTTTCTTAGTACAACAGATAAGAACAATGAAACTGAGGCCTTAGGGCCGTCCAGTACAATGGAAAAAAATTGATGGCCCTACCAAAAGAATATATTCTCTTATCTTACCCTAACTGTATGTTCAGACATACATGTAAAACAGACACTTTTATATAAATAGTATAGTATATTGACACCATGAAATAATCAGTTGGGACGGCCACCTAGTAGTGGTAGAAGGAGTCATGCAGGCACTCAAACAAGGTTGAATTACTTCATTTGTGAGTTATGTCCTTCGGAGGATCCATTCGAGTCCCATTTCTTAATAATAGATTTTAGAGTAGTGATTTTTTTTTTTAAAAAAAAATGTGTAATTAAAAAGTAGGGTAAAGTTTTAAATTTACATGTAAAATTATTGTAGTAGAAAAACGTGTGATTAAAAATGAGTTTGGTGAAAAATGAATATTTCGAGATGGGACAATAGAACGGCCATAATATTATAGGTGATCATTTGACCAATTCAAACCAACACTTCATTGGTTGCCAAGTCGAAAAACATTAACCTTCTGACCTCGACAAGCCAAATCGCCATTTTTTTTTTTGAGTGAGTCTACGGGTACATCCGGGTGTCCATCGAGGTGTTCATAATGGACACCCCGATGGACACCCGAATGTACAAGTAAATAATTCCTTTATTTTTTTATAAAAGCTTTGACCTTGTAAGCTAGAGCTTAAATTCTTCTTTTTAAATGAATTAAACGGACATTTTGGATGGAATCGATAGAGATGAGACAGGATATATGCCAGTCTGCAGGGGCAACATAGGCAGCATGGGTGACGTAGTGATGACGTCACGAAAGGCTAATTGGTGCTGTCAGGAGAAGGTCCATAAGGTAAGCCATCCCAAATTTCTACTCTATAAAAGTGAGTCCCCCAAAACTCTTTCCCTCAGTTTCTCTCTGTCTGGTGACAATTTTCTGGGGAGAAAAGCAAAGATTTTAAAGAAGAAATCAACTCTGAATTTCCAACCCACAAGGTATATAGCAAATTACATGGGCCTTTTTTAGTGTATCTTCGTGTAATCACCTTAGTTAAAAGTTTAAGTCTTTAAAGAAGAAACGCATGTTCTTAATTTTCATAAATGGATAGCTATGCCGCTTAAGTTTCGGCCATCTTGTGGCCTTGATATCATTATTTGTATTTTTTAAGTCAAGTACTTCGTCTTAACTGTTATATTTTCATAGTAGAGATGCGTTTATTTTTATTGAATGCAGGCTTTGGTGAAATCATCGGCAAACATGGATGCTTCAGCACTAGGGTTTTCCCTCGATTGGCTTACGAAGCCAGAAATTCTTTATCAGAAAGAGAAAATCTTGGATGATCCCATGGCTTCCATGGCTTCCAAGTTGAATAATGGTCGAACTTGATCTTAATCAGGCGCTATCCTAACTGAGCTTTCCCAGTATTCTATGTTTTTCCTTTTCTATTTTTTTGACTTGTTGTCTTTTATTTTTCTTTCCCATGGTTTTTTCTTGACCTTGTAAGACCTTTTCTTGACCTTGTAAGACCACACGCCGTACCCTCTATCTTTGCTTCTTCTTCGCGACAAATCCTACACTAGCAATTTAAAGATCCTCGTCCCCTTCCAACTCACGTTCTCCTTCCTCGTCTATCCCTCCTGAGCTATTACAATTAGATATAAAATAAACATCGATCTTTCTTCGAAAATGTCCTGATGCAAGATCGACAAACTGTCAAGATCATACGGTCACATTTTGATTGATCATTTCATGGTGTCAATATAATTTATATAAATGTGTCTGTTTTATATGTATGCCTGGAAATATAGTTAGGGTAAGATAAGAGTATATATTCTTGTGGTAGGACCATCAATTTTTCAATTGTACTGGACGGCCATAGCCAGACCAAATATTAGGCCCCAGTTTCAATTGTTTTTATGTGTTGTACTAAGAAAAGTTGTAAGAGAATAAATATTCTTGCGAGTTATTTAAAAATCAAGTTTTCTTGTGACTTCCGCATCCGATAATTTTTTCCTCTATAATTGTTTTGGAGTATATGCAATGATAACTCGAAATTATTAGTTTCATCAATGATCGGAGTAATATGGTTCTACGTGTAAGGTAGGGAAGCACATAAAAGCCGGAAGAATAGACATTCACAAATAATATTTGTCATTTATTCATTCGTGAATGCAAGAAAGCTGTGCGTTTGAGCCACGTTATTTTAAAAGAATGTATTATGAAATAGTAGACTGATGAATAATGTGTGGTTGGAAAAAAAAAAAAAAATTATTGATGTGATGAAAAATATTATTTTATTGAAGAATGTGTGGTTGAAAATGAGTAGAAAATGAGAATAGAGATTTTAGGTTGTGTTTGGGAGAGATTCTCCCATTCTAAAGTAAATCAATTCTCATTTTCAACTACATAATTTTCAATAAAATAATATTTGTCATCACATCACTAACTGTTTCTTCTTTTTTAACCACACATTTCTCATCATATCACTATTCAAAAATCAATTCTTCCCCCCAAAAATCCCTCCCAAACACACCCTTCATGTGTACCAAACACGAGCTATTTGAGAACACTTCCATTCTCTAAAACTTCATTTTTTTCGAACTTATTTTTAACTACTCTCTCAATAAAATAATTTTACATGTAAATCCTACTTTTTTCTCTACTTTTTAATCATACATTCACAAAAAAATCACTATTACAAAACTCATTTTTCAGAAAAAAAATAAAATAAAATAAAAAAATTTGCTCAACCATAGCCTTATTATTATCATTATTGTTGTTATTGTCGTCGTCGTCGTCTTTGAAGCGAATTTAAATTTCTCTTTGTTGGACCAACAATAGTGCATCTCGTCTTCATATCATTAGTGCCAACAATTGATCAATCTACATCATTTAATCACGATCATATGCATCCTCCAATTGTGCTACACGTTCCCAACAGGAGAGAACATATATCTGACACCAACTGATGTAGGAAAGGGAATATGAAAGCGTTAGAACGCAAATTCACAGATAAATTTTTCATTTTTGTTGATCCGCACATTAACGTGAAAAAACTAAGCATCAAACACTCGTTGATTCATATTAGAAATCGAAAATAGGGAAACTACTTAATCTTTCATATGTCCCTGTTTTCAAAATTTGACAAATTCAAAGAAATCCAAACATGCACTAAATCTCATGATTTTCCTCACACCTAAAATTTGAGCGATGTGTCTAATGTAGAATAAGAGATCACATAGGTTGGAATTTAGATAGAAATGTAGGAAAAAAAAATTCCCAACTCAACACAAAATATAAATTCTGTGACAACTCCAAGTCTCCAACAAATAAAATGAGTAATTACTCCCCATAAATTAGCAGAAGAACTTGCATTCATTATGAAGAGGCTCTTCTTGTAATATTGATTTTACTTTTACCAATTCATGGTGTGGGCTAAAGACAATGGGAGAATAGCTTTCACTGGACATTATTGGGTTTAGACACAATAGTCTAAGGTCCAAAATTTTGATGTGGGACGGTGGTCTTCATTTTCAAGAAAGTTGTTCTAGGATAACATGAAGAGAGTATTAGTGGAAAGAATAATATACATCATTAATAAAGATGATGCGACAAGTGGGTCATTGTCACATTGTTCAACGAATATAATAGCATATTTGGTATGGATTTTAATTCTATTAAAATTGAAAATATAGTCGTTATTGGACCACACTATTCTAATAAAAGTCAACAATAATGACTAATTTTTCAATTTTAATCCGATTTTAATCTCTACCGAACACGCCCTAAATGTATCATAACTATATTGGATAATGGTATTGTTATGCAAGTTGAAAATTTATATGTTATTTCGTATAATCGACCAAATAATGGTGAGATGAGAAAAACTTCACTAATGGTGCACATGAGAAATTTCAACCAGAGATTAGATGAGGTGACGCCATTTATAGCATGAAAAATGCACAACAAATGTTAGATCCTTAGGCATTTTACTTGAGCCCCCACCCCAACTTCCTGATAAGCTCTTATTTTGTGGATGAAATTCTCTTATAGTAAAATCTCATTAAGGGAATGCCCCCGCGCCTGTAAAATCTGTTTCAATGACAGAACGATCATAAATGTTAAAATTTGGAATTTCATCTTAAAATGTCGAACCTTATTAAAAAGAGGAGATCAATCATTTATAAGTTTGTCTATATTTTCATCTTTATTCGATTTGAGACTTTATCCATTAATATGCCTCGCAAGATAGTGACTCGTTTGGACAGATTAATCTTAAAATTCGTGTGTTTATTTTTTGAGTTTTAATCGGATCGAATTACTCGTTGAAGTTTAGTTGACTCTTATATCATATTAAAATTTGAGATTCTATCTTAAAATGTCAATTTTTATTAAGAAGAGTAGTTCAAACCCTTATAAGTTGGTCAATGTTTTCATCTTTATTCGATATGAGATTTTATCCCTTATCACACTCTCGTAAAATGGTTGCTCGGTTGAGTAAACTAATTTTGAAATTCGCGTGCATATTTTTTGGGTTTTAATGGGATAGAATTGCTCGTTGGAGCTTAACAATATCGAATAAATTAAGATAAAAATATAAATCAACTTACGAATGATTGGACCACTCCTCTTGATAATAAATACCCACTGCAACTTTTGTTCTGATAAACCGAATATCCATCAATCTTTTTCTAGGAAATCTTCTACTTACGAACAAGAACCACTACCAACAGTCGAGAAAATTATACACCTGAAATAGGAACTAATAAAGAGACACGTGGTCCTATCCCATAGAATGGGCTATATATATACATATCAGTTTCTCTTCAAAGTTCAAACTCGTGCTATCTTTTCTTAATTTCTTGTCTTCTTGTTATATTTCTTTCACCAAGAAAAGACATGGTCATGGTGGCCTCGCCAAGCCCAATCCGAACCGAAAAAATACGAGACATTGAACTTCCAATCATAGACCTTTTGGCTGAGAGGTCACAGGTTTCAAAACTCCTTGTGAAAGCATGTGAAGAATTTGGTTTTTTCAAGTTGATCAACCATGGAATCCCAGATGACACTATTAAGAAAATGGAAGAAGAAAGCTTCGAGTTTTTCGCAAAACCTGCTTCGGAGAGACAGAAAGCAGGGCCAGCTGATCCATATGGTTATGGCAGCAAGAACATAGGATTTAATGGAGATATAGGAGAAGTTGAATATCTTCTTCTTCGTACTGACACTCTCTCCATCTCTCACAAGTCAAAAACTATATCCAATGACCCTAACAAATTCAGGTACTTGCACTTCTATGTTCTTTATGTAATATTGGATAAGATTGAACGATACAGAAAACAAGATTTTGGTTTCTCTTTCGTCAAGTAGTATGCAATTTATAGTATACGTAATATTATGTTATGTTTTCCTAATAAAATTTTTGTCCCACGTAACTTGCTATTTTTTATCTCACATCCGACATTTTTGCACATCTAAAAACCTCCATATTTTTTTGTGTGTTTATGCTTTTGCATCCATATGATGTCTATGTGTGAATTTCCATGAGCAATAAATAGAAAAGAAAAAAGTAAATCACGTGTATTTATAATGGTTTACCCTCAATGTGAAAGTTGCGTCCACTAGTTGTTATAAGTTTTAAAATGAGGGAAGAAGATTACGACAGCGTTGTTAAGCTTCTTAGTCTATGTTTCAAAACTTCATCTCAAATCCTTTGAAAATCGTAAAAATATTATATCAATTTGCAGTTAAAGAAATAGGTGTACTCGATCATTAGACTCAATGTCAATCACACAAACCATGGGGGTGGCTTGATTTATATTGCAAGTCGACATTTGACCTAAGTACTATGCAGCAGTGTCTTGGAAAGAATAGCATAATTGTCAATTTTGTAATGAATGTTAGACCAACCGTAAAAGCTGATTGTTATTTGTAACGAATTCAAATGAAACATACGAACTGAATAGGTCGAAGTTTTGATTCTTACCTCAAAAATAGAATTGTGTTTTTGGATTTGTTATTGGCTACTGCTGTGCATTGTGACAGTTTTGCAGTGATAGGTTATATAGAATCAATTAGGAACTTGGCATGTGAAATCTTGGATCTGATGGCTGAGGGCTTGTGGGTCCCAGACACCTCAGTATTCAGCAGGCTAATCAGGGACGTTGATAGTGACTCACTTCTCAGGCTTAATCACTATCCACCATTCAATCCCAAGAATGATGGTGACAGGTCAGCAACCTCTTTCCACCATCAGATTGGGTTTGGAGAGCATACTGACCCACAGATGTTGACTATCTTGAGATCCAACGGTATAGAAGGCTTTCAAATCTCATTGGAAGAAGGTGTTTGGGTCCCTGTCTCTCCTCATCCAACTACAGCCTTCTGTGTAAATGTGGGTGACTTATTACAGGTGGGTCGCACTTTTTCTATCTGAATCTATCTTATCTTTTCCAGTCATACATAAAAATCATAACCCATGTTAAAGAAAAAGTTGAATTGATAGATCGATACAAGAACTGAACCTGAACTCAGTGGTACAACCACAGACAGTGCACCTGATATGATGGGATAATAGTTGATCGGACTGTGGCTTCTGGTCAAGGGTCCCATCATATGTATCGTTCAATCTTTATACATTCTTAAATGTAACTCTTTGGATTCTAATTAATGTTACCTATGGTGTGTTGTGTTAATTATGTAAGGCTATGACAAATGGAAGGTTTCTGAGCGTGAGACATAGGGCTGTAGTGAACTCATACAAGTCAAGAATGTCAATGGCATACTTTGGGGCTCCATCTCCACAAGCAAGGATTTCTTGTCTCCCTAACTTAGTTGCAACACAGAAGCCTCCTCTGTATCGAAGCTTCACTTGGGCAGAATTTAAGAAGGCAACATATTCTCAGCAACTCAAAGAAAGTCGTCTTAACCTTTTCAAGATGATAAACGATGATCAAAATGGAGAATAAGTTGATTGGAGACCACGTTTTGTTTGCTTTCAATCTATGAGATTTTGAGCATCATTCTTCACTGCCATACTCCAGCTTGGTAGCTTTTACCATTCAATCTCGAACAATTGTTACTTATTGTCTTGTATAATAATTTTCAGAAATCTTTTCCCTGATGAGCTCCAATCATGCTGTGAATGAAGTTTGTTGTTTGCTATTGCTATAAAGAATGAGAAAGCCAACACAAAAGCCACGAAATTCCAAATTTAATAATGCAAGTTCAGTGTCACAACTTGAAGCGCACATGGCTTCAAATAGTTTGACTGCTCCAAAATACAATACACTAAACAAGTTGTAATGTGAACATATAGAATCTTGGGGGAAACAGAATTTGAATATTCAGAAAATCTTATTTTTGTCATGTCCCGCATGCCATTTTGCTTCTAAAGAACCAGACGAGGCTATTAGCATTTGGAAATATGCCGAATCTTAGAGAGCTGTTTGAGATCGGGCAGCAATGCGAGAGCACTTCCTTCGCCCACTTTTACCGAGCCCACATACACAGTTCTCAAGGAGCCCATAATCCTCATTCCAAAACAATAAGGAGGCTGACTCCGGATTTTCTAGAAGCATTTTTGAAGTTAGGTATCCAGCAATTGTCCATGTCTGATGAAGTCGAGATTGTTTTCCTATAAAACTTCCATATCTCGTGTCATAATATTCTGGCCACTGATCCACCAAAAGCCTCTTTTCAGCCAAAGCAGCCGCCTTTCTGGCTAACTGGGGTCTTCCCATCTTAATACAAGCCAAAGTGAACTGAAACATCAAACAGCAAAAACTTAGGCGAGAAAGAACAAGCAAGTCTAGATATTACCAATCTCCACAATTGAAGAAAATTATTGAAGCTAAAATGCTGAAGAACTTGTTTGGGATAACTTCTACTCTTTGTAGAAGATTTACCTGAGCAAATCACCTTAGACCACTCTTTTAACTAAATAAAGCACTTCCACAATATTATCCAAACATACCTAAAAGTAACTTTTTAATCTTATAAGTAGCTTCTAACTTTTAAAGCCTTGCCAAATGGGCCCTAAGTCATTTCATGGAATCTCGTTGTGCTCAAGATCACAATGAAATGACAAAGTCCACCTAAAGTTCTGTTCGGGCGGGGGGGACTTGAAGTAACTTCATTTTAAACTTAGCCGAACATGTTCATAACTTAATGATTCATAATAAGCATACCTGCCAAAGTAGCGTTGGCCACGAACCGCCATTGTGATATGACCATGGACTGCAAGCAAATATTTTGATTAAACTCCAAAAAGTGATCACTGTAACGAATATATTGTAATGTTCTTACTTGTACAAAAGAGACATGAATATGAAGGATAATACTAGTCTCTTACGTATTCTTAGGGTCGCCGCCAGTGATTATACGCCATTCATCCTTCTCCAGAGCAGGGTAACATATCTTGAGAGGCATTTGTGCCACAAGATCACTCCATTTGTCCTCGATCAGATTTAAAATACCTTCATTCTGTTCAGTAGTGCCCAGTGATGATATGATGGCCCAAAGATTACCCAGAGTGAAAAACCTAAAATCCATATGAGCGGGTTGTAAATTGCCGATGAAATAGCCACCAGCCTCAGGAAACCAATCTATGAGCCAACGAGGAATTTGATCTGGATATATATTGAACTTGTTGACAGCATCTGTGGAGTATTCCTCGGTCTTATAACGATATATCTCATTAATTTTCTTCATGTCTACCCAGTAGTACTCTCGCATGTGAAACGACAATGCACTGAGTCGGTTATTGATAGCCGCAGCAAGATTCTTGGTTGAATCATTAACAATAAGCATCTCATGGGCACATCGCAAGGCAGAGTAAAATAAAGCCTGCAAATCCCAAATATAAGATTACTAGAAAAACACTGCCAAAGCAAGTTTATTCTTGACAAACATGAAATCACATTCCAGATAGTTGGCTCAAGACAACAAACGGTGTTTATTCGTATAGGTTGATAGAACTGATTTTACTCCATTTTTCTTTTTTCTTTTCCATCTTTTTTACAAGGATAGGTTATGGACAACAACATAACTCTTTTGTCTAGTTTCAAATCGGTTTCTCGTAGCTCACTCTCCATTGTTACAAAGTTGTACAATTCACATGAAAGAGAACAATCATTTTTTTTTTTAAACACTAGATTTCAGTTTCAGAAGCTAAATGAGGTCTCTAGGTAAAGTGAAATATTAAATTGTTAGAACATTTCTTGTAATGCTATCAGAATACCCCGAACACTTGCCCAGGATCAACTTCCATATCCTAATTGCTCTAAATATAACAACCACCTTTTAGGATTTTTCACCAAAATCACTTCCACATAAATTCAAACACACACTAAAACAACAGATTCAAGTCCCTTCCTCAGAAGCAGGCAAATCCTTTTTTTTCTTACATAAGTCCACAGAGCTATTACAGAAAAAATCAAAAGGCTTTAGTAGTGAAAAGGAGACTTCCTCATAAAAAATCACATTTTAGGTCTTAAGCGATTATGGACAACTAGAGAGAGACCATTTATTTGGGCCCGTTTGGTAGAGATTAAAATCGGATTAAAATTGAAAAACTAGCCGTTATTATTAACTTTTATTAGATTAGTGGAACCCAGTAACGGCTATATTTTCAATTTTAATTGGATTAAAATCCCTACCAAACAGGGCCTTGATTAACGCAGAAATTTCTAAAATCAAATAGAGAATATTAATTTGCCTATTTTTGTTCGTATTCAGTCCCAAACCAAGACAGAAGAATAATATTGTGGCAGGTTAATAAATAATAAGATATATAAAAATTTGCATACCAATTGCCAAAGCATACCTTTCTTATATATTTAGAAACTGTTACATGAAAAAGTTTGTTATTCAAGAAAAAGCAAATGAGACATTCCATTACTAGAAAGTTTATAAAAATCCTTGTTTAATATGTAATTATGTGGTTGCACAAGGCAAATCGCCTATTTATTGCCTATTAACAGAAAATACTACATCCCAAGGTTCGCCAAAAATAATTTACTTACTTGGATTTCAAGAGGGTGACCATGAATGCCCATCCTTCTATCAATCATGCAGGAGCCATCAGTCACCAGCAGCGTGGGAAACATATCAAAACCATCGGTTAAGCACAGATTAAGTATCAATCTTATGCCTGTCTGCACATCCACCCTCTCTTGCAATGTATTGTCTCCCGTGATTTTCCCATAGGCTCTTAATAAAATAATCCACCACAACCCTAAAATTATATATACAAGCAACTCATATTACTCCGAACATTCCTCATGGGGTGCTAATAAATGCGTATAGGAACAATGTGGAAAGGAGCGGCACTAAAATTACAGGAAAGCAAACAATTTGAAGAAAGGCTGTATGAGACATGTATTTAGCAACAAGGCAGCAAGTTGTTGAACTACAAGTGACAATAGAAATATTTTCTAGAATCTAATATCAGGCATACCGGAATCAACTGGTGCAACACGCCCAATAGCTGATTCACCAAAATCTGGATCTAAAACATCCTCAAATTCTCCATCTCTTCCATTGAGAGGCACAGCTCTAACTTTGAAACTTGCTGGCATTAACCCTTTCCCAGGGCCATAGCAATCTACATTTTTTTCCCAACTCTAATTGAAACATTAAAAGACTGAATTTAGATTTGCAGAAAACAACATTATTCAAAGATGAGATATATATATATATATATATATATATATATTTTATTTATTTTTCCATCAGTTGGTGATAACAAAAATATTTGAACAGATAAAAACACGGGCAAATAACTGTCTCGATTAACTTATGATAACTGAACAGAAAAATAGGTAGTTACCTGTAGCTGCAGAGTATGGTGTAGAAAATTCTTGACAATCTCGCCTTCTCCATTAAGCAAGAATGCAAGAGCAGTTGGGACAAAATCACGAATAAAGACTTGGTCATAGTTCAGAGACTGCTTATCAGCTGGATCATTAGCTGCAACAGTCCCCACCGGGTTGCCACAATAATTTACAACTGATTCACGGAGCAATTTCCAAGCCTCTTTTTCTACCTCAGAAACCTGTCTCTCGTGGGTCGATTTTAAAACCCTTGACCCACTTAATTCCCTATCTCTAACCCCATCGATATTTACATTAGAAACATCATCTACCTCTACCTTATTTTCCTTCTCTTTTCCTAAATCTTGTCTATTTTCAATCCTATCATTCACTAAAGGCTTCACATTCAAGCCCCCTTGAATGTAAATATTCTCGAAACTCTTTTCATTTACGCGAGAATCAATAGACGTTGAATGGTTCCTAACATCCGATCCCAAGTTTGANTCCTAAATCTTGTCTATTTTCAATCCTATCATTCACTAAAGGCTTCACATTCAAGCCCCCTTGAATGTAAATATTCTCGAAACTCTTTTCATTTACGCGAGAATCAATAGACGTTGAATGGTTCCTAACATCCGATCCCAAGTTTGATAAAACACGGAAAGATCTATTTTTCCTACGAACCCATTTGCTCGAAGAAATTCTAGATTTCCCCCAATTCGAATCGGATCCGCAAAAAACCCTCCGATTCGAGTCA
>CAIGRR010020194.1:0-12585 GCA_903798365.1 Fraxinus sp. 1973-6204
TAAAAGCTCAAAAGTCTGAAATTACGAATTCAAATTTACATGGGCACTGCATTACAAAGCTCTCTCTCTCACACACACACACACACACACACACACACACACACATACACACACACACAGAGTACAATAAAAAAAAATCCATCCTTGGCAACCATGTCGATGTCATATCCACCAATGGCTGAGATTTCTGATGCTTTATTGTTCTTCTACTTCTGACGTCTCCATTACTGCTACTTTAAATGGAGATAAGTGATAATATTTTTTTGTATTGTATATAATAATTGGAGTTTAAATGTGCTCTTAGAATTTTGTTGAGGGTGAATCCTTGTGCATGTCAATTTATCAAGTCTAACAAACTTACTGCTTGTTTGAACCCCATTTTTTCGTTGAAAATGAGTTTTGTAATGGTAATTTTTTGAAAAATGTGTGATTAAAAAGTAAGAAATAATTTTAAATTTATGTGTAGAATGGAGCTCAAATAGGGGTAGTTTCAAGTCGAATTTAAAATCTTGAGTGTACAAAATTTCATCTAAATTCGTATATAAAATTCCTTATTTAAAAGGTTCACTTAGAAACAAGTTAAATACTTAATAGGTACTTAATTTGAACCCTAATTTGTTTTTTTTTTTCATTGATAAATTGCACATATAAAGTATCAATTTTATTAATAATGATAATGATAGAAAATAGTACTGGGAAAAGGGCTAAGCCTTGCCTAAAATATAAATATAAATAATAGCAATAGCAATAAATAACAATAATATAAGTAAACCCTATCTAGTGTCGTGAAGTATAAAGTAAAGATAATGAATAATAATTATAACTATATCGTGATTACATCCACCTTCTACTAATTATGCAGATCGTGAAATATTTAACAAATTCATAATCAAATTTGAAACCGTTACTCGAGAGTGATTGACAGAGTTACTATTTTAATTCACACTAAATGATTTGTTTATTGGCTTTATTGATTATTTTTGGCGGCTTATTTTTAGTCTTCCAAGGCAAATGAGATCCAAGTGATAGTCTAAAATATTAAATGATCAATCATGTTATATGTACAGACTGTACATATTATAGGTATAGTGTGGCAACCAACGTAGTGTTGCCAACGCTGCACCTGTAACCAATAAAGGGGGATTTTTCTTGTACAAGTAGAGTAAATCTTAAATGATGATAAGAGACACATAGGGTGGATCTAACCTTCTTATAAATGCTATTTATAAAAAGCTAAACTAAACTAAAATTGTAATAATAAGTCTATTTATTGTTAATCTATGTATAATTATGGTAATTTGACATGAATTAGAATGTTAGCTTTCATGTCACTTTCTCTTCATGCAAGTTGTATATACTTAAAGTTGTGCAGGTGGTGCACACTCAACCCCAAAATTATATGGATACCACAAATTATATTTAGTATGTATAGCTAAGTGATACAAATGAAGATGTAAATGATTTAATTTATAATAGATTCACTCCCGCCATCTTTTGTGATACAAGGTTGGGATAATCTTGACATAAAACTCAGAAATTTGTTAGTGATACTAGTTGAAGGACGTGCAATGCATATATTTGTTGTTTTTAATTTTTAATCCGTAAATATGTGAAAGTTTTATGAGTATAATTCGTAGCAAACGATGTGGGAAACTACACTCAAAACTTTGTATAAATAGATAGATAATCAAAAGAATTGTTGCTTACACTTCTTAAATAGAACATAACAAGTCAACAATTACTTAAAACAAGTTGGACACTTGTAAAGTAAAACATAATAAGCCTGCTCCAAACAGAACTCATATAATTACTAAATTTCCTCTCTTGTGATAAAGGTTAAAAACGTATCGACTTCTTTTGCAAAATAGTGCAATGGGCTTCACATTTCCTTCTACAATAATGTGGATCGTTTCTAGGTGCCATAAACAATATCAAAATAACACCACCACCAACAACAATAAATTAAGTCAATTACCAGTAGAATCGACGCGGGAAATATTGTTTCTGGATTATCAATTTCTCCTTCAAACAAATTGAAGATACTTGTTTTTGTAGATTACACAAATAGAATTGGGATTTGAACCGCGAAAAAAAATTGAAATAGAAACTAATTGATCAACAATATCGAAAACAGAAGTAACTTAGCCTACCGACTTCACAACGTGTCTTTAAGAAGAACTTGCATTCAATGATGCTTTAAGTTAGTCAATAATCGTCTCCCATGATGTAACAAATTTCGTCTCTTATGAAAGAAGCATAGTAATCAGTAAGACTTCCTATGAACTCAACTTTATATTTTGTACTCGAAATACAGAAGCAGAATTCGATCATAGACGTCGAAGATATGTCATAGACGTCGATAATATCATAAAAATTCTGTGAAAATAGCCACCGGCTTGAATGTTAGACTGTTAAAGACAATTTCATTCAGTACTCAAAGAATTTGATTAATTTTTGACTCGTTTTCTCTAAAAAAGATATATGCAAGACACGGACCAACACATCTCATGGAGTGGAATATGAATGTGCTCGGTTCTGAATTTCGGAGTTCGAGTTCGTGTTCCACTTAAAATGGAGTTTAAATTAGTCCCTAAAAACTATTTTCCAACAATGACATGAATCAAATATATATCGACTTTTTCAAAATACAATGCAACAACATATACAAATATCAAGTACAATAAAAAGAGACTACATCAGAATAAATAGTTAGAGACCTTAAACTTTCCTTAGTAAAAATCTAGCAAATTTACATGGTCAATAAGTAGCAAGATGCTTTGAATTGTCAATAGTTCGTATAAACCTAGACAATAGAAATCACAAGGCTCCCTTTGAACATAATCGATTCTCATGTTTGTGTCCATTTTGGACTGGTTCATAAGTAGTTTAAAAGACTTCTTTGTTACATAATTCCCATAAAAGCGATCTCTTCTCAGCTACATAGATGATCTCCACAGAGAATATTTTACTATATTCCACTTGAGCGAATCAAGATACAAAGATTACTAAAAGCATAACTTAACCTTATATTTGCAGAAGTTAGGCACTGTCTCAACGTAGGAATAGGTGGGACTACTAAATCTTTTCAGAGATTACTAAATTTCCCAAGGCTCGGTTGTCCCATTAAACCTAAATCTTGAGATCTCCAATCAATTAGAATGGTTACTACCATTAAAAATCATGGTTACTTTATTGGTTTTAACTCATCCCCTTCGATGAGCTTTCTACTTTCTCTCTTATCAAACCTTTAGTCAGCGTATCAACAATATTTTCTTTTGATTTCACATAATATATAGAAATAATACTAATAGAGAGCAATTATCTAACAATATTGTGTCTATGATATATAGTCGAGAATTACAGTATACATAGCATTTTGTGTCCTTCTAATTGCTAATTAACTATTGCAATGAAAACACATAACGAGCACAGTCTTTACTTGGAATGAAATATCTTCTAAAAAAATGGAGCCCAAACATGGACTTTGTAATGTGGATTCAATTTCATTATGAATGGATTTTTTTCAATATGAAGCTTCCATTGACGACATTGTCTCTTCGTAATTTTGAGGTTCAAATATGTTAGAAAATCAGGCCCGAAGATGATTTTCTTTTTACAATCTCTCAATTATCACGAGGTCTCTTCAATGAATTTGTTTCACTTTGGAATTTGTTTCGCTTTATATGTTATAAGGAAAGACATTTTCAAAAAATATGGCATTTCTCGATTCAATAATCATATTAATATGCACATTGAGAATTGTAGACTTATGTAGAATAAATCTGTATGGACTACTATGATAGGTGTAACAAAATGAATACACAATCAACGATTTTGTGTCATTTCTTAACCTTTTTATATTTATGAACCGCGACCTTAGCCAAAAATTCTCATACTTGTTAGGTTTATGAACCGCTACCTTAGCCAAATATTTATAGTTAGGTTTATGACATTTCGATGTGAAAAATTTGTCTAGAATATTATTGACGAAGAGAAAAACTTATTTTTACAAGTTGTGCGATAATCGTGAACTTATCAATGTAGCATTCATAATCTCCTTCAATTTTCAATTCTTGCATTCTAAAATTTCATTAGATTGAGGAGAATAAGGCACAATTTTTTTTATGAATAATTCCAGCTGCCGAATAAGATTATTCAAATGGAAAATCATATACATTGCCTCTATAATTTCTTATTGTCTTAATCTTTTTGATAAGTTGATTCTTAAATTCTAATTTATAGTGTTTGAGCACTTCAATTGTCTCATCTTTGTTTTTGAGTAAGTATGCATAACAATATTGAGTGCAATCATTGATAAAAGTAATAAAGTATTTTTATCGCCTCTAGTTTGAACAAATTTTAAATTACATATATTATTGTGAATTAAATCTAGGATTCACTACTTCTTTCGATGGAATGAAAGGGTAGTCGAAACATTTTGACTTCTACACATATTTCACATTTATAAGTATGATGTATATTGCACTTTTGTTAAAAAAATATAATGGGACTAATCTACGCAAGCTATTAAAACTATCACGTTCTAATCATCTGTGTCAAATAGAAACTAATCAAGCAAGTAAAAGATGTAATTTTATTCATAGCAAAGGTACAAGAGTCATTACATTCATCTTAAAGAGCCACTCATTTAGGTATCCCTTTCTAATAAGTATTTCATTTTTCGTAAGAACAAATTTGTTTAATACAAAGACTAACTAAATTGTATCATAATAGGGACCAGACATCAAATTCTTGCGAATTTCGGGTACATGAAGAACATTATTCAATGTGAGCTCATTTTCACTTGTAATTTTCAACTCTATCTTTCCACGTCCTTCAACTTTGAAAGATAAAGATTTTCCATAAGAGTTGTTCATCATGATCAATAACCTTGTAGGTAGAGAACATGTAGCAGTTTGCACATATATAGTGACTAGCTCCAATATTCACCCAACATTCCTTAATATTACCTAATAAGTTGCATTAAAAAAATCAAAGAATGATTCATGAAATATGCTACAAAGCTTCTAGAGAGCTCATCAAAAGTTCTGATAGACCAGGGTGCCAAGGTTATTATCCAGTCTCGCTCTTTAACGTCGGTGGAAAAGATCAACACATCACTGCATCTGGGGCTGCATATAGTCTCATCAAATCCAGAAAGGTCCGCGGTGGCAAGCGGATCTGTCTGCGGACCTGTGACTCCATCATATACCTTTATTATCGGCTGTTTGAAGCATTTTGGCAATGGGACTGCCATGATCTATAGTGCAACGTGATCTTCTTCTAAAACCATTTGCCTACCTCTATCCTCTCTTTGATAATGCATTGTCTGATCATTTCTTCCATCTTAGTTCCAAGTCCACTATAGGGCGTGGAACCAGCAGATCCATGACATTGTGAGCCCCCGGTTTGCTACCATAGCAACTGTTTGTGCCGCTTGGGACTGTTGTCCGCATATACCTAATAGTGGAATTTCCGGTGGATTAAGGGATGGGCTGACCACCCTCTAAGCCTGATTTTGTAAAAGAGTCATCATGGCTGCTAGCTGAGTCTCTAGAATGCTAAAACTTTATTACATATTGTGGTTGCAGCAGTGGGACTTGACCCCGAATAGCAGACTCTGAATCTGTCGTATTTCCAACCAAGCATATCGATCCTGGTTCACCTTTTTGATATAGCATTTATATTTAGAGAGTTTCCACATACGATGCCAATGAAATAATAAAGAAGTGACAAATGGACTTCACTAACAGAGCAAGGTGACTTCCGCTACTTCAATGAATAATGAAACACGTTTATAAAAATGACTTATAAAATATGAAAGAAAGCCAGAAAATTATTGTGAAAAAGAAGATCCACATACCAAGTGTGCCTTTGGAGTATTTATAGATGTTTAGTACCATGTAATCGCTAAGGGATTATTGTCTACGTGTCCGGTGTAACACGTCCACTCATAGGTGGTTCTCACCCACGTACTGAGTGGCCAAATTCCACCCACTAAATGGTTGATGATATCAGTGATAATCGTCATGTGATTATCAATCAATTAAAAGGATGTTCATGCAATTGGGAATCATGGTAGACGATCGATCATCGTGATAGTCGGTCTAGCATAGTGGTAGTCGGGCTAACATAGCGATAGTTGGGCTAGCATAGCAGAGTCAGTCTACCATAGCGATAGTCAAGCTAGCATAGGTGTAGTCGGTATACTATAGTGACAATCAAGCTACTATAGCAATAATCGATCTACCATAGTGGCAATCAAGCTAGCATAGAAGAAGTCGATCACTATAGTGATAATCGCTCTACCATAGTGGCAGTCAGGCTAGCCAGCAGTAATCGATCTTTCGTAGCAACAGTCGAGCTAATATACAGGTAGTCGGGCCAGCATAGCGATAGTTAGTCAACCATAACGATAGTCGGGCTAGCATAGCATTAATCGATCTACCACATTATCAGATAAGCTACCATAGCGATAGTCGGTCTATTATAGTGATAGTCGAGCTAGCATAACGCTTGTCGAGCTATTGCCTTTGCTTGATTGACCATTGTAGTACACTATTTATATTGCATAGCATCAACATGTAAAAAGTGAAACATATATAATAATATAGCAAAATAGGAATACAAAAGGAATATGGAATTATTAATTGTTGAAAGCAAAAGTAATGGATTTTTGACTTATAAGCTACTTATCTAGTCCAACATAATAGTATTAATTGAAAAATAATCTCGTATTCCGCTAAAACATGCAAAGTTTACACTTAATTGATATAGAAACCAATCTTGTGATGGTTGAAAAATGTTGAATTTTGTCATTTTTCAAAGAATAATGATATCTAGCATCATTGGTGTTAGAACACCAAATTAGGTGGTGCTATATGATAAGATAAATGAAAGGAAGAATCAAGTGATTAATTTAATTGTACCACTCATTTAATGTCACATCGGCACCACCTAAACTGGTGTTCTAGCACAAATGATGCTAAATAACATTTCTTTGCCAAAACTCTTCGATATAAATTCTTTAATTTGAACCAGACATTTATTACATATCATTATTCTTAGATCCAAAAATATGAAAATTATTCTTCAATTTGGATAGAAATTTCAAATTTATATCTCATCAAGAAGAGAAAATTCAGAAGAAGATAGAAATTCACTTTCTATTTTAGTAAAAAAAAAAAAAATCATTTTTTATTGTTAACTAATAACTGATCCACTAATTATTTGTTTGTCATAAAAGAAACATTGTCATGTATATAATTTATAAGAATAAGCAAAAAATCAAATCGAAATTATGAAAGGTGACAAAACCTTGTCCCACAAACAATTGATGTACAAATCATGATTTATAATATACCTTTAAAACTTATTAATCAAAATGTATTGTTAGCCAATTTTGACATTTGACCTAATCTTGGATCCTTTTTTTTGATAGCTTGCACGTGAGAAACACTTCCGTTACTAAGAAACAATGTTGTCACAATTGGATTGGACCGATTGTATCGACGGAAGAAAATCAAAAATAAGTCCAAAAATAGGTGAAGAAAAGTTGTAAACTATTAAAATAAGAAAATATTGACGAGTTCATATTATTAATTAATAAATCACTCACAGACCGCTGGTTTATGTAAAAATACAAAAAATTAAAAATTTTAATATTACTTTACCATCATTTTGACTATTGGGCCCTGGTTTGGTGGCCTTAAAATTTAATTAACATAATTTTGAATAGTATTTTTTGAAAAATGTGTAGTTGAAAATAAAGAAAAGTTTTGACTTTACGTGTAAAATACTTTATTATGTGAATTTGTTGTTGAAAATGTGTATGAAAAATAAATTAAAATAAATCAAACATAGACTGAATTTAATCATTTATCTTTGTTGAGTTAATGAACAAATTAGTTTTTAAAAACAACGTTAAAAATAAGGTGCTCTATAATACAAGGTCCTCATTGAGTTTGTTTTAGCTTATTTATAAACGACTTTTAACCTAAAACATAATTGATCTCCGATTAAGTCGATTTTTTCTCAAAAAAATTGATCTCGAATTTAAATTAATTCAAACGAGTTTAATGATATATTCTTTTATGTTAAAATGAATAAAATTATACATAATACGTGATAACTTCAAATAGGCATTTCTTTTTAGCCCTTGTTTCGTACACATTAAAATTTTCATTCTCATTTTTATACTCATTTTCAACCACACATTCTTCAATAAAATAATATTTTCCTTCACATCAATAACTTTTCCTTATTTTCCAAAATAATGTGGTTCAAACACAGCCTTAAAATTCTATCCAATCTGTCATGCTTAAGAACTTCATCAAAACTCTCTAAAAATAAGTATCAAGAGTCAAACTCACCCTCCGGCCTCTACCATACTTTATTGCATTAATAAGTACATATTTCAATAGTCTACTCCAAAAATTATCAATATATGATTTGAATTCATTCATCATCGATATATTAAAAAATAAAAGATAAAAAACAATCATTAAATAAAATAAAGAATATTTTGTAATAATGTATAAAAATTTAATTTTCAACGGCCTATTTCAACCTATTTTTTGCCCAAATGCATTTTGAATTAATATTTTGATGAAGAATATATCTGATTAAAAATAAGAAAAGATTTCGGGTTTGATTATAATATTTTTTTAGTGAAAATTATATGATTAAAAAAAAAAGAAAAAAAAAGTATAGTTTTAAAATAATGGAACCAAACAAGAACTAAATTTAAAAAGGTTGTTATCTATTAATAGAGAGTCACGTAATGCAATAAATAAATAATAAATGTGTATATCTGCGTCATTAGCTTAGAACGTGGGCCAGTGGTTACGTATTTTTCACGTTTCTCTTCGACGGAAATTTGAGGATTCAAATCAGCATATCGCGAAATTTAAATTAAAGTCCGGCTTTTTTACGAGAAGAACGATAAATTCTCTAAAAACGAGACATTCAGTGCAGAAGTGTTTTTGTGTCAGGTGGGGGCCAGCTTTGATGTCACATTGTTACCTGTCTGATTGAAATTTTAGGTGTCTTATCTTACGCGTCTGGGATGTGCGTGGAGGACACTTTTGTCCTTTGTGACGGTCAGAGAAAGCAAAGTATGGGGCGCACGTTGTTGGGCAGAGGAATGATGTGGACGGTACTATCTAGGAGCGCGTTGGGAGCAGTTGCGACGCGGAGTCTGGTTTTCTATCCACGAAATAATTATGAGTAATGTTATCTTGGTCTTGTTTCACCTCGTTCTCGTTCTCATTTTCATTTTTTTTTTCAATTCAATTAAATACTTTTTAAATAAAATAATATTATATACAAATTTAAAATTCTTCTGAATATTTTTTTCTAATATATCCCTACATTAAATAATTATTTAAATAAAAGTAGTTCATATTTATTGATAACAAGGCACAATAAATAGGATTTATTAGAAAACTAAAAAATCAACTATATTTTCAATAAGAAAAAAAAATGACCAATAATTTTGGAAAGAAAAAAGGAAAGCAAGTATACTTTATAAGACAAACGGAGTATTTATTTTTTATTTTTATTTTTTTGTGATAACATTGAAATTAAGCATACGTTTCAATCATGTTTATAAATACTAGTCAGAGTTGAACATAGATTGTACTTTATTTTGAAATGGTTTATAAGTGCTGTGAAAATAATATTTGACTCTCCATTTAACTTTCGATCGGAATATGAGAGAAATGCAAGTTTTTGAAAATAAATATTAATTATTATACATGCATGTAAATAGTAAAATGCATACTTGAATGTGAATATTATATTACAACTAAATGTATAAACAGAAGATGAATGGCAAATATGATACATGAATTAATGTGAATGTTAATTAAATAATAACTAATACCAAAGAATGTATACATATGAATGAATATTAAATAATTTATATTAAATGAATATAAATTAATTTTAAATTAAGTGAAATTGGATGCTAATTAGCATATATAAACGTGAATAATGAACTGCATTATTAAATATGATATTATCTAATTGAATGTGAATGTTAATTAATTTAGAATTAATAACAGGGACATAACGCGGAATGTGAATTTGAAATTTTAATTGATATTAATTAAATGAATGTAAACGTTAATTAATATTAAGAAAATTATAATATTTATTACAGTTTGTAAATTAAATACATATTGAAAAATGAAAATTAAGATATTATTAAAATAATTAAATTGTAGTAGATGTATAATTGTCCAAAACAATGACTCTACTTGACGTGATATTTAATATATTATAAATTTATGTCACTTTTTATTTAAATATTTTTAAGAATTTATAAATACTGTCTACTTATACCTTATTCATATTTTGTATATTTATAATTTAAATGGTTAATATACTTTTTGATCCTTTGATTTTTCGTAAGTGAACGGGATCGTGTACAAGTAATATAATAATGTGTACAGTGTCGAACTCACGAGAACTAAGTATTCAGTCAAGTTCAAATTAATAGTAACATTAAATACTAATATCTAAATTATCGATTAAATTATAAGGTAATTTAATTGGCTTGATTTCAAATATGTGAAAGTATTGCTAAGATGTCGAATCCCATTGTTAATCCATTTTTAGCACAACTAATTAAAATGACAATTTGTAATAAATCTTGTTGGTCAGTGTTTCCTAATTTAATTGAAAATCTCTCTCTATAATTATCAAATATATTCCCCTCGTATGACCTTCCTATCTCTCTATTAAAGATGTGAACATGATAAATACATTAAACGATCTAAAATACTTATGGAAATCATGTAAAGCATAGAGATATATCCATATCTTCTATTGAACTTTACAATTTTTTTTAACTAAAAACATATTATCTCTCTTTATAATAATATATTCCAATAAATAATCTCAATTAGTAGTTAATTAATTGAAAAGCCGGTGAAACTAATAATAATAAACATCCAAGAATCTAGTCGTAAAAAATAATTAATTAATACAAAAAATCTCATAAAAGGGGTTCATCTCATCCAACAATGTATTAAACTAGTCTAACATATCGAAATTACAATAAATCATATTTAAGTGAAAAAACAACCAGAATTTTTGATAGATTGAGAAGATGAAGATGGATTTTGAAATCTTGAATCTCTTCGATGGTTTCTTAATGAATCTCCACGTGATATTCTCTTCTTTACTCAAAAATCAAGTTTTATTTTTCACTTGATTGAATTTTTGTAAGTCCCCTTCAATTCTCTCACAAAAACTATGAATGTTCCTCATTTGATGATAATAATTGATTAATATTGGAGTATAATATGTATATAAGAGTTCCCACATATGTAGTTTGCTATTAGATATTTGTAAGAGTGGAAAATTGGTTGAAAATCACGTCAAAATTGGTTTTCAAAAGGCTTTCAATTGAATAAGGAAAGTTGCATTCGTCCGCAGATTTTTTCTCTGCATAGCAGTTAGTATTTTGGCCATAACTTTCTCTTTCGATATCCAATTGAGATGATTCAAAGTGCATTGAAAATCTAACTCAAATGGAGAAAACTTCTATAGAAATAGAGTTTTCCCAATTCGAACGTTTACTATGTCAAAAATGAGTCTCAATTTTCAACTAAAAATCTGGAATATAACTTGTGCGATTATAAATTGATTTTGATAATATTTTGATCATATTCCTTTCTTTTTGAATTCTAATTCCATTCAATTGTCTCTTAGCAATCTTTAAAGTATCATCTTGTGGTCCGAATCAATTATTGAATTTGCAATTTGATTATCTAACTTTGAATTTTGCAATTTTCACCAATTCTTGCTTATTTCTTTCGATTCCTCATTCAACCACTGAATTTTACTTATATTACATAAAATATAACAATTTAGAACATATTTTGTCAAAAGAATTGTCAAATATNTTATTGAATTTGCAATTTGATTATCTAACTTTGAATTTTGCAATTTTCACCAATTCTTGCTTATTTCTTTCGATTCCTCATTCAACCACTGAATTTTACTTATATTACATAAAATATAACAATTTAGAACATATTTTGTCAAAAGAATTGTCAAATATCGATATTTAGGCCCCGAATAAGTGTATAAATTACACTTATCACTTTCCAAACAAGTGTGTAATATATTTTTAAACTACAATTGAGTACTACTTGTTTCTTACTAAATATAAAAGAGTGGGTTTTGGTTATTGTTCATAAACCATTGGCCATCTAAGTTGAGCCGTGTTGGAGTGAGCCATGGTAGCCGACCTGTTCGGAAGTATATTGGGTAAGTTTTCATTTTGTTCATTAACCTCTATTTGGTCCTCATTATTCATCATTAAATTATAATTCATTTTTCTCTCATTTCTTATCAACCACATATTATTCAATAAAATAATATTACACGTAAATCCAATAATTTTTCTTTTTTTAATCACATATTCTCCAAAAAAATTACTATTCATCTCATTATAATGTGAAATAATGGGGTTAAACATGCATTTAATTTCAACAATGATGATTTTTGCATTAATTGTCCATCGGACGTTTCCAACTTGAGCTCTATAATTTTTATCTATTTCTTTAACTT
>CAIGRR010020201.1:0-20151 GCA_903798365.1 Fraxinus sp. 1973-6204
AACCCTATGGTAACTCCCGCTTGCAACAAAGTCAATTCCACCTTGCGGGGAATCGAACTCTGCACACTACCGCGCTGAGCCCTAACCGCCCTCCCCTTTGCCACTGGGAGATTTGCCCTGGGGGCTTGAAAGAATGTATTTTAGAATAGTAGATTGATAGAGAATGTGTGGTTGAAAAAGAAGGAAAAAAATATTGATGTGATGGAAAATATTATTTTATTGAAAAATATATGAATGAAAATGAGTAGAAAAATGTGAAAAAAAAATTTAATGTGTACCAAATCTCCACCCAAACATGGGCTACAATGGGAATGTATTTAAAGCATCTTTGATATGCTGCTTCTAAAAAATAGTATCGTGATGCATGCTAATCCACGAGGTTAGGTATAAGAAGCACATAACAACTTTTATGCTTGCAATTGCTCTTCATTGATGGGCAAAGTATAACATTTTTCGAAGTGTCTATTTTTCTTCGACATTAATTTTCCCACCAAGTTCAATTGCAATCTACGGTTAACTATGCATGATGAAAAGCAGCATGGGCATGTAATCGGTTGCGTGTGATGCTCTGGGCTTAGGCATAAGCCGTGCACGACAAGGCAATGCTCTCGTACTTGCAAGCTTTAAGATTAACTCCTCGATCGTGAAATGAATTGAAATTCGAAATATAGCGAGAAGAATTTGATATTTTGAAGCGAGGACGTGTTCAACCTTGTTTCGATGAATTTGGTTATGGAAATTAACGAGAAAAGATGGATAAAAGCGTGTGTTGGTGTGCATTGAGAAGCATAATTGTCAATCGGGTCATGCTATGTGTACATAGGTGTATACATAGAGGATTACATAATATGAGTTGGGTGTGACCCATGTTACAGTATCGTGGGTCCACCTCACTCACATTATGTAACCCTCTATGTGTACACCTATGTACACGTAGAATAAACATTGTCAATAAAAGGCAAAACTAGATAAAAATAAATAAATAAATAAGGTTCAAAGAGCCCACAAAAAATGCTTTTTTTAGCAAGCAAATGCTTAGAACATCTCTAACATAATACAAAATACTCTTTATTTTAAAGAGTTAATGCTTAAAAATTAACTTTTTTAAAATAGAGAGTGTGTTTGGCAGGTTAAATCCATCAATGGCAACCTAAATTTATACCCAGTGCAACATGACCTCTCAATTTGATTTTGTTTTACCATGATCAATTAATTTTATACTTAGTGTCACTATAAGCATTCAATTTTATTTTATTTCACCACAACCACCCAATTTTATATAACGCTTTACAATACACATCCAACTTCTTTTCACCATTCTCACTAATTTTAAAAGGGTAAAATGGTAACTTTGCATTATATATAAAAAAATAAAAATAATTTTTTTTTTAAAAAATTAAATTAAATTAAAAACTTATTAAAAAATAAAATAAAAACTTATTTTTAAGAAAAATGTTACTTAAAAATAAAAACTTATTTTTTAAAAAAAAAGTTACTTAGAAAAATAAAATAAAAAAGTTATTTTGAAAAAAAACGTTCCATAGAAAAGTAAAATAAAATAAAAACTTATTTTTAAAAAAACTAAAATAAAATAAAAACATAATTTAAAATAAATAAAAAATAACTTTTATTTTTGTTAGTTTATATATATAATACAAAGTTTTTGTTTATCCTTTTTAAAATTAGTGAAAATTGTGAAAAGAAATTGAACGATCATAATGAAATGTTATATAAAATTAGGTGATCGTGGTGAAACGTTATATCAAATTGGGTGGTCATGATGAAATAAAATTAAATTGGGTGATCATAGTGACACTATGTATAAAGTTGGATGGTCATGATGAAATAAAATCAAATCGAATGACCATGATAACAATAAGTATAAAGTTGGGTGACCATCGGTGAATTTAAGTCATAGGTTATAACATGTTTGAATGAATAATCCAAGTCTAATAATCATTTGATTAATTTCAACAATTTGCAACTTAGTTCAAGTTTTGTCCATTTATGTAATGTGATTTTTATAATCTAAGTCCATGTTTGAAACCCATTTTTAGTAGAAAAGAATTTTTGGAATAGTGATTGATTTAAGAATGTGTGGTGGAAAAGTGATGAACAGTTTTTGATTTGTGTGTAATATTATTTTATTAAGAGAATGTGTGGTTGAAATGAAAAATGAGAATGAGAATGAGAAATTAATGGGTGTCAAACGGGGTCTAATTGTCTTCATTTACTTAAATGATTTTTAAAGAATCATAGTTTCCAAGATGTTATCATTCAATTGAGATTCTAAATAAAAGATATAATAAGCATCTAAAAAAAAAATAGACTGGGCTTTGAATTGCAAATGTAAAGTTAATTAGATTAAGACCTTGTTTGATTGCAACGTGTAAATGAAAATCGAATTTTAAAGTACAACAACTTTAAACTGCATTTTCTTAGTTTTCATGGATAACGAATTCCCGTGGGTTTTTATTTTCCGACTAACATGGAATTGGAATTCATTTCCACATTTGCCTATCAAACGGACGTAATCAAGATTTAATCATCAAATTTTTCCGAAACTTTGTTTTTACTTGTTTTAATCGCTTTTATCACGCTACAGTTTAAGAGTGTGTTTGGTGAGAATTAAAATTAGATTTTTAGTAGATTGTGATAAAAGTTTTTGAAATGTGTGGTTGAAAAGCTGTGAAACTGATGAAAGATGTGGTTAATATTAATTGTTTAATTTTGATTTAAATTAAAATTTGATTTTAATGCCTGCAAACAAGGCCTAAATTCTAAAAGACAAATTTATATTTAATTTACTTACTTTCCCACAATTTGTTGGATCATAGATTCACAGTCTCTAACTTCAGTTAATTCTCAAAATTTTCCCAAACGACCGTTTTGCTTGTATTCATCACCCTTGGTCGGTCGGAGGAATGCGTAGCTTCAAATCATCATTGCTTTTGAGGCGCTATGTTCATAGATGCATCTCTCAATTCAGAAGCCTTAGCTCTCTATCCAATAATCCCCTCTTTGATGATGCTGATAACCTAGTCAGTTCTCTTATTTAAACCCTTTTCCATTTCGATTATCGAATGCTTAATTTATACCACATACACGCGGACAAGCACACACTAATATGAACTCATTTTGTTTGAATAATTTTCAGGTACTTGTTGAGGGCAAGACTCATTCAAGAACTGCAATTCTCAACAGACCCTCTGTTCTCAATGCTCTTAATACTACCGTTGTATGTTATATAAGCACAGTTGTCAGTAATGGGTTTTTTAGTGCGTTTGCTCCTTAGTGTGCTATTATTTGGTTGCATTTTTTCGCCCTTGAGATTTAAGAAGATTGTGTCTTAAGGTTTTTAATAGTATTGAGTTTTTGAATTGGCTCAATTGAGAACTTCAGACCAATGGTTCATTGCTGTTTTCGATGCTTACCAGAGTATTAGCTTAAGAGTGTCTTTAAGTTATATTGAATATTTAAATGGATTATTTGCAAATATGAAGTTTCTTGTCATTGTTCGTTAAGGTGTTTCCTTATCCGCCTTGCAAGATTGCATTTCTGGGTTTGCCTATTAAATCTCATAATTATGAAAATTAACCAGAACAGTAATTTATATATACATGTCTGTGGAGAAGTTTATTTGATACTAATGCGTATTGTACGTATTTTTTTCTTTGACATTCTCTGAGATGTTTTCTCTCTATGCACTCTTTTATATTGTTTTCAATCTTAATTTACTCTGGCCCATTTGACTTTAATCAAAATACTGTATGATAACCACTATGTAGATTATGTTTCAAGTTTCTTTCAACAATTGAATTGCATTGATTGTAATTTGATATAACGCTTAATTTTATTTTTATTGTCAATAATCCTGATTCGTGCATTTTGTAAAAAATTTCAATATGGTGGAATATAGGGTTCTAGGTTGCATAAACTATACAAAAGTTGGGAAGATAACCCTGGCATTGGGTTTGTGGCTTTGAAGGTATTCTATTTTCACTATTCAGATTTATTGGTATTTTATTTCTTAGTACTTTTGGGAGGTTGACTTGTACTCCATTTTTTGTCTTTTGTTAGCCTATTCTGTAAATTAACTTTAGTATCGTTTTGAAATTCTTGCAGGGTGGAGGCAGGGCATTTTGTGCCGGTGGTGACATTGTTGCTCTCTATAAGTTAATAAACGAAGGTACAAATAGAATCTTTGAGATTATCCTATGTTGTTTGATATTCAACCTGGGGAAGTATAATGCAGATTTGTTCTCTTTATCAAGATTTCACAAAGGACTATATGCATTAATTGCCAGTTCATACTTCATAGAGTAATGATGGTTGAGTTGATTTATGAGATTATTGCTGATTGATCAACTCAACTCTACCCTATGTTACCATAACACGCTGTGACTAAAAAGTCAGACCAATGTTCCTGTACAAGTTGGAACTTTTAGATAATTGTTCTAATTAGTCTAATAATGAACTTAGAATTGGATAATTGGAGATGGTGGTCAGGCATGCATTGCTACCGTGGTGGTTCTTGATATTTGTTGACAACTGCACTCGAAATTAGCCATTACTTATTATTCTAAATAAATAGTGGAGTGACGTACTTTTTGGCACTATCATCAATGTCAAGGGCATCGTAAATTTGGTTGGTGCATAGTTTCTGTTTGACTCTATTGCCACTGCTACAGCACTGACTCTTTCCCTCTCTTTCGTCAGAATGATTATAATATTTTATTCATCCATGCAGGAAATATTGAAGAGTGTAAAGAATTCTTTTGGACCTTATACAATCATATATACTTTCTTGGTACATATTTGAAGCCACACGTGAGTATCATTTAGTTGCCTGCTCAGTTCTGCACAATTGTGTTGTGTACTTCCCAGTCATATTTTTAAATTGTCAAGTATGCTGGGGGATAAAGACCTCTTGAGGCTTAAGCACGAAGTGAAAAATGAGGCTCATGCTTCCCTTTTACTAATTGAAATGAGGTTCTTCATTTAATCCACAAAACTCAAATATTGCTGTGGTTCCTCATGTTCCTGCACACAACAGTTAGTTCCCTGTTTATTTTGAACAAAATCCGCTTGACATAGGCTTGTTTGTTTCCCATTATTCCCAAAATACATTTTTTTCTCTCTTGTTTTCAAGCAAATCCAAAACTTTTCCTTATTTTTTAACCACACATTCTCCATCAATTTATTATTACAAAATGCATTCTTCTCAGAAAATGGGGCTCAAACAGACTCATAATCTCCGATGTCAAAACTGGATTCTTGCACATTTTTCAGCACTTGATCTCATTTCAACAGGAAAAAAAATCAATTCCACTCAACATGATAGTAAAACAAAGTGTGATGCAAAAAGAAACTAAAAAAACTCAGATATAATAAAGCAAAGGTTGCACTTGACAACAAAATAATGACTATTGTTTGCCTCACTGCGCCATGGACCAAAGTGCTCTTTGGCAACGATGTCATTGATACAGTATTATCATGTTTTTGTATCATCTTTCTAAAATATTGGTCATATTGCACTGAGTTTCAAAGATTCAAAATAAGGTGAACTGATTGTTCATTAGGATTACAATTGTCGATTTGTTGTGGCTTCTCTATCTACATCCTTTTATCTACTCGATTAAATACCATTTGGATATCTACTCAGATGGAATGGTTTGGTGTTCCCAGCTTATTTTTGTTTTTTTGTACTTTTTTCCTCTAGAGCACCAAGTATGTTGATTCTGTTACAAGTTTAAGACAAATCAATTTTTGTTATACATGTTTCTTGCACCTGAATTTTCATCATTTACATTTCTTTTACTATTCAGTGCAATGATCTCCATGCAGGTGGCTATCTTAAATGGGATTACTATGGGTGGCGGGGCTGGAATTTCAATCCCTGGGACATTCCGAGTTGCAACTGATAAAACTGTAAGAAACTTCCATGAAATCTAAGAGTCTCGTTGTCTTCTTTTATTTCATCTATTAAAAGATACTTCCAATGATTTTGTAGTGTTCAACTACTTTGCAGAACTCATGATTTGGTTTTACTTCTGTTCTGCTGCTAACTGTCAAACCATGTTTATATTGTTTTTTAGAGGGCATGAAATGTGGAAGCTCGTTACTTAATTAGTTGAAGAACAATGTCAATATTTAGCAATTAAGAAGTTTAAATAATTTGAGAGACGACTTATTTATTTCTTCCCTTGAATGAAAGGTTGAAAAGAGAGGAGGTTGGATGTGAAAGTACAAGGAACAGCATATATAGTACAATTGGTTCAGGACTCTGTTTAGATATTTAGCTCTGTCTCATACCCAAGTCCCCAATCCTAATGACACTCAATGCTTTTGCATTGAAATTCAAGATCTCTTTATCTATTATGTTCTTTGGCTTATTTTTAATTCCTTGTTACCGAAAAAGTTGTTGTGCTATGCACAAATGGCCGAAGACAACTATTTTTTCTAATAAAATCCTCAACACTTCTGATTCCATGGTCAAGAAGTTCAAGCTGCTTATATATGTGATGGTTAGTTTTATGCAAAAAAATTTGTCTTTTTATATTGGTCGCTGCATGGCTTTAATGTTAAAGAGAAAACATTTTATTCCGAGGGTAAGTGACAGATGCCATTAAGCTTGGGCAACACAATGTGTGCATGTTTGACTTTCTTTCTCATCTCTACATTTTCCTCCAATTTTAGCATGATGAAGTTTAGAGGCTGCAAGTTTAGAAAAAGTCTAGTCTATTTTTCCACCTTTACATATTTATCTTCAGATGCCTAGTAATTTAGTCATGACTAAGAAGTCTCAGTTGTATGTTTTACATCCTTCCTAGACATCATTATATAGATGTGCTAGAAAAGGTAAACTTTTCCCAGAATTAAAAGTCGGAGATCCTAGTTCTGAAGCAAATAGCTTTATGACCATATTCTTGTGCTCCTTTTTTTTCTTTTTGCAATTATATTCTCATTTTTTATCATTATTTAAGTAATGATTCCCCAGTCCACACTATCAGATTTAGAGCCTATTTGGTAGAGCTAAAAAGCCGATTAAAATTGAAAATATAGCCGTTATTGGGTCCCACTCGTCTAATAAAAGTTAACAATAACGGCTAGTTTTTCAATTTTAATCCGATTTTAATCTCTACCAAACACACTCTTAGTTCTTTGTTTTTCACTTACTGCACAATTGGTATGAGAGTAATAAGAGATTGGTGGGTTAAGAAAATGATTTCTCAACTTAACATTTTTTCCTGAGGAAATTTTTGGCCATTTTCACTAATAAAGTATCCATAATATATTTGAAAATTTGCGCGACAAATGTCCCAATAATTGCAGGTTTTTGCTACCCCTGAAACATTAATTGGTTTCCATCCAGATGCTGGGGCATCATTTTACCTTTCACACCTGCCTGGCTATCTTGGTTAGTTCTTATGCCTTGTCGCATGTATTCATCTTACTAAGTGCCTTTTCTTTTCCCGGGATTTATGAAAGTAAACCTGCCTTGTTTGTGACTAACTTGGTATCTGCATACATTGGTTCTTCCTTATAAAATGTCTCTCAGATTGGTACTTCTGCAACTTGGTGGAATTGTATTATCCTGGGACCACATCGGTCCTCATGAATTAATACATGAGCTTTCTGTTGCTGCATTATAAAATAAATAGCTTATTTGTGCTTGAATAATCTTGTTTTTCCTTCTTTTTTTCCTCAGATGGTCAAACACCACTTGTGTAATCTTCAAGGCTACCACTTAACTTATAATCTAAAACTCTAATACTTTGTGCTTTATATGGTTCCATACACTAACATTAAATTAGATCTCTGAGTTTCTGTCATGCTTTAACCTTTCATGAGAGTCTTGTTCATTTTATCGTCTTTCATTCTTTAGTGTTCAAGTCATTGGCATTGGACATAACCTGCTAGTTCATCTTTGATTCCCCCCCCCTTCCTTTCTAAACCATTGTATGCCTTCTACTGCCTTTTCTGTCTTTGTTGGCATTGGTAACAAGCTAGAATAACTAGTAAAAAACAATTTCCAAATCTTTAAAGCATGCTTGGGAATAGTTTATAAATGGTTTAAATTATAAATAAATAGAAATGAGTGGGTAATACTTGTGGTCCCTCAAATGTATTGATAAAAAGTGCCTTGAGTGTTTATAAGCATGAACCTAGCATAGTCTTAATGTGTGATAACACTGTAATATGCTCTACGGCATAGAATGTTACATGATTATTGATAATCTATCTTCTCAGTTTTATCCACTTTCCCAGAACGATAACTTGTTAAAATTCTGTTTCCTGTGCTAAAATAATATGGCATGCACAAGATGCGCAGTGCTCACTTGATGTAATCTTAGATCATCTCTAAAAGACACTTTAAATACAAGATGCTCCCTATTTTAGGAAGTCAACATTTAAAAATAAGCTCCAAGAAACTCTTTACTCTTTTAAAATATAGAGTGGGTTTGTGTTTCCAAATTTAGAAAGCCAAATTCACTCGCTATCCTTACTTTATAATGATTGCATTTTATAAGTTATAGATTTCAATACTCTATTTCTTAAATTATTCAAATTATATTTGAATTGATTGGCCATTGATATATAAAAAAATATATTAAATAAAAGATAATTTTACCTATGTATGCCTATGTCTTTTTGCAGGGGAGTACCTGGCCTTAACAGGTGATAAACTCAATGGAGCGGAAATGATGTCCTGTGGGCTTTCTACGCACTACTCGCTTATTCCAGTCAGTGCTATTGTGTATTTCTTGTTTTGCGCCATACCATTTCACTGTTTACTTAAGAGAGATGGCTCTTTGCATTTTTACTCCTCACATCCATCACCTCTACAGAAACTTCCTTTGATTGAAGAACAGCTTGGGAACTTGGTAACTGATGACCCTTCTGTCATTGAAACTTGTTTAGAAAATTTTGGAGATCTTTCTCTTCCAGATAAGAAAAGTGTAATTCACAGGTACTTCATCTGTTTTCTAAATTGTAAATTTAAATGGCGTAATTTAGTTGAATCCCCAGTGGGCAAATGTCCTAGTAACATATTTGTAAATATTATGAAATTTGGTCGCTTATCTTCATTGTCAATCAGAAAAACATCACAATATGTAAAGAAAGTACCAGGTCAAATGAAGCTTTGGTCAACTGACCTCTGCTATTTATGATTAGCTAGTTCAACGTTAGATGAGGGGATTTTTTAAGTCTTAAAAGACATATTTTATTTGAATACATTAATATAAATAATCCCTTATATTTTGAGCGTTTAGCAAACTAACTTGTTCTCCTCACCCATGCAACATACACCCATACAGAGAGTGAATCGAAAAGGAGTCAGTGGATACAATTATTTCGTGTCTTTTTCAGTAGTTTCACACCCCTCATTCATTTACTCAGTCTATGTTACATCTTGATAGACCACATGTATTACCCACTTATCCACCACTCATTTCTATGGTTCTATCTATCTATAATTTAAATTGTTCATAAACATTCCCAAAAATGCTCTAGATGTATGAGCTTTTAACTAATTGTAGAATATACTTGTAAGTACAGTTTCCTGAGATGTACGGTGCTCCTTTGAGTGAATCTCATCTGCTTCTGTCACTGTTAAGAGGATTTATACTGATCATTTGTCCCTCCTACTCCTATTCTTGGTTAGGATCGGAACACTTGACAAATGTTTCAGCCAGGACACTGTTGAGGAAATTATTGATTCTTTGGTAAGCATCTAATAAATTAGTTCTGTTTTCATTTACCTGAAGTATCCTTTTACAGAAACAATTCTGAATGAATATATAACATTGATCCTTTGTCTCTTGTAAACTGTTCGCTGCAAATTCTTTTGATGAAAATGGAGTGATCAAAGGAATAGAATAGAATGTTATAGATGAAGAAAATGAAGTATAGCTATGAAATAATCTTTTCGTCTCTCTTTATCACTATCTTTCTGTAGTTCTGAGAAGATGGTGGTAGGAATACCAATCCATACATTGTAGTTGTTTTTTACCTGCCCAGCGGCCCTTCCACTCGGCACCACGAAGGCCGACTTTTATCCCTGCTCGACGCGAGAGTGTTAGATATTATAGCTAAAAATGTGAGATAAAAAACATGTAGGGTCATTTGTCTGCTTGGCTAGTCAAGCGTGGGCTAATTCATCCTTGTTTGAACATCGCCCTTTTAAGGCTATGCAATCCTAGGGTGCTGCTAGATGATGAATCTTATCAACGTCCATAATGATAAATCATAGATCCACCGAATTGGAAAAATTAGCTATGCTGTTTGCCCAGGTAGATTACATTAAAAGCTCCGAGTTTTTTATAAAAGGCACAAACAGCCCGTTTCACAAGTCACGATGCTTCTGAGTGAAGCTTTTTCTTTATTCTGCTCTATACTTCCATTTGACTTCCACCAATAAAAATTTTCATCTTTTTCAATTATATAAATATAACACTACATTTTTTTCCTTGGAAGAAATTTACATTAATTGCTTTGATTAAGATTCCTATTTAAAATTTTCTAGGAAAATGAGGTTGCCAAAACAAATGATGCATGGTGCACATCAACTTTGATGAAACTTAAAGATGCTGCACCATTAAGTTTGAAGGTTTCATTAAGATCTGTAAGTCCCCAGAACATTTTTCTGAGTTCTCCAAACCACTACAATTTGAGCTGAACTCACAATGTCTGTTCCAGATACGAGAAGGTAGATTTCAAAGTCTTGACCAGTGCCTTATCCGTGAGTATAGAATGTCCCTACAAGGAATATCTGGGCAGATTACAGGTGACTTCCGTGAGGTATAAAATGTTTCTAACTTGCTGTTTAGCATGAGCATTATGTGTCTTGGTTACGGTATCCACTTGCCTTGCCTATTCAGGGTGTTCGAGCAAAACTGGTAGATAAAGATTTTGTACCAAAGGTAAACTATATCTTAATTCCTAATTTTGCCACCCTTCTTGTTTAGTTATTAGCTGCTGCTAAATTGATATTCTCTTTTGATCAACTAATGATTTGTAAAATGTGTAGTGGGACCCTCCAACGTTGGAACAAGTATCTCAAGACATGATAGATCAGTACTTTGCTCCGCTCACTGCACTTGAGCCTGAACTAGAACTGCCCACAAAGCAGCGTGAAGCATTTGCATAGTTTTGGGTGAAATATTGTATTGCATTCACTTCCCCACGGGTGCAGAACCTGCACACTGTTTTCTTGTACTCGGCTTGTGGTGGAGAGGTACATAGGCTGAATAAACAATTTCACCTGCTAACGATGATAACAGATTGCTGGCGTATATTGCATAAAGTCGTTGGATGAGATCGTACGACTTCTTCAGGAATACAGGAAGTTGCGTAAATGAAATCTTATTCAGTGCAATATTTTCGGATAACATTTGGTATCTCCTATGTTAACCTATTTTCAAAACTTTATTTTTACTGGTTTTAGTGCCCAAAGTGGTATCTGGCCCAAAGTGGTATCTGGATTAGTATTTTCTACATTTTCCTCTTTACCAAATCTTGAGTTCATATTAACTGTACAGATTGAATCTGAGCTAATCAATCCAGTTCATGATCATCGTTATGCTTGACTAACTGATCATCTTGTCGGGCCAATCAGTTCATTAACACGCGTCAGAAGGGGCGCCTCCTTTTTAAATTACGAAATTTTTATTTCCTACTACATCTTCGAAGAGGACCGTACAGACCACTAACCTCGTACATGAACAAATCAAAATGAAGTTGCAAGAAATTTTTGTTTTGTTTCATTTTGATTTTGCTCCTTCCGACTTCTACCATTTTAAACACACTATCCTACCAAGATATTCCATGACACAGCGAGTGCCTTGGCAGAGTCCATCCGCTTAGGGTGCATGTAATTTGCTCCCTTCGACTAGGCATTGTGATTATACAGACAAATGACTTGCTTGCTGCCAAACGACCACCCCCAGTTGCAAATTACGCATCTTTACCAGGTAGATTTTATGTTATAAATTCCCCAAATGGAATGAAAAATTTAAAGAATATGATTGTGGAAATTAATGATTTCGTCAAATATACTTGTATTAGCAGTGAGATTTCAAAAATATATTTGTTTAGGGAAAATTGCAGCGCTGGTCCCAAACCTTTCATTTTCCTACATATTACACCCTAACCTTCATTTTTGCGGCCGCAGTCTCAAGACCTTCATATTTAACTGCAGCCGTGGTTCAAATCACTGATTTCGTCCATAATACCGTTAGTCAACGTTGAAATAGTAGTTTTGACTCAAATGGACAACTTAAGTTGGGGACAAAAATTTCAACACAAGTTATCCAATAATTAAACAAAAAAACCAAAAAAAGAAAAAGAAAAATTAACTATTTCTCCTCCAAATACCCCACCTCCACTCCACCCAACAACCCAGTCACTGCCTCCAATCGCCACCCCATCTACTTGACATTGCACCACCCACCGTCGCCATTGCAAACACCACCACCGTTGACCCAAATCTCAAACAACGATTCAAAATCACTCATATCCAAAAATATTTAAAACATTTGTGTAAGCACCAAATCAACAACTCATGAAATTCACAAAAATCATTAAAATTGTAAATAATATGACCTATTGATATTGATCGAGTAATTGTTTTCCTACAGGTGATATATAAATCATTTGTAATCCACATTTTGATAATTCTTGGTTTTAGCAACGGCACGTATCAATTTGTTAAAATGATGAGTCAGAAGGCAAGGGTGGGTTTCATTTGGAGCATGTTGTTAAAGAATAATGTTATTTATCCCCATTCGGGTTGAACCACAGTTTATGTAACAATTACATGGCATTAAATAATTGACTCAATTAAATGAATTATTTGACTTTGCATTTAATTGAGTCTATCATTTTATGTCATATAATCGCCACATAGACTGATACTCAACCTCAGTGGGGATGAATAACATTACTCGTTAAAGGAGGTTAATGCATTATTGGTGTCGATTTTTGTTCATAATTTACAGCATTTTTTGAACTTTTCAAGTGGGGTTGAGGTTTGAAGTTGAGTTGGGTGTTTGAATTTTGGTGGGTGTATCAATATTGATGGAAGCTTACCTCTTTGAGAAGTGCCAGAAGCCATTTCTTATATGCCGTGACAAAAATGAATCCCTAATTAAAGAAAATCGAATTGAGTTGTACAACTATATCTTCACCTTTCTTCAAATGTTTTAAATTTCTTTTTGGATACAAGTGATTGTGATATTCGAGGTTTAGGCCGGTTGTGTTTGCAGAGGTGATGATGAACGGTGCGACATCAGGTAATGGGTGACGATCGACAATAGTGATTGGGTTTTGTTGTGGGGGGGGGATGGGGAAACAATCATTATTATTATTATTATTGGATGTTTTTACAATTTTGCCCCTCACTTAAGTTGTCCAGTCAGATTTACCATTTCAACATTGACTAATGGTATTATGTATGAAATCAGTTATTTGAACCACGACCGCAGTTAAATATAAATATTTGGGATTGTCGCTGCAAAAATGGAAGGTTAATGTGTAATTTGCAACAAAATGAAAGGTTTGGAACCAACACTACAATTTTCCCATTTCTTTATATTATACAATTTTTATTTTTGGAAAAAATGGTCCAATCACTACAGAGATCTTATTCGCATGAATATTGAGTAATAACTTACAGTACCTTATTTCAGGCTTTTCAAAATTGGATGACCACGTAAATGGATTTAATTAATATATAACCTATCGTCCTGCCCAAGAGAAAGACCAAAAAAAATAAAAAAAGGTAAAAATCCCATGTTACTATAACACACCAGCTATTCGACACCCTTAGAAGCCTTGTACGTGTTCACCAGTTGCATCTGCACGTCTTGAGAAACTTGTGCGTGCTGCAAATATTCCATTGTGAATTCACCTTTCCCCTGCACAATCGAAAGAAGTGTTTTAACTTGTACTGGTGACTTCGGTTTCAGTAGTGTAGAACTGTAGATATAAAGTAGTCTTGTTATTTCACCTGAGTCATTGACCGCAGAGATGTGGAGTATCCAAACATATTGTTGAGAGGTACCTGAAAAGCCAATACAATGATCAATGAACTCAGACACCGAGGGGAAGATCGAATGCAAGTGCACAAATCGCAAAGAATAAATCTCAGTGCTAATAATGGTATTAGATGCATTAGGCGTGCTCAATTTCTGAAAGTTATTTGTAGCTGGTAGCAGACCATCCAGTCATAATTTAACAGAGTTGTATACATCTGGTGTAGCTTGCAATGTCAAATAGACTCTGGATGTATAACTTGCAAATGTTGAATATAAAAGTATGTCACATCATCGAATAAATCCATAGCACTTGAATTGTAACTTTTATTTTCCATCAGAGGAACCCTGGTGCAAATAATTTTAAATGGGACGGTGATCAGCGCCCATTGGATAACACCACTTGTAGCTATAATCCAAAAGGCAATCGCACGGTAAAAGTAGAGAGTTCTCAAGAGAGTCCATGTTAGGAGAAAGAGTATAAAAAAAAGGGCCCACATTGATGTTATTTAAAAGATTTTATTAGCAGTAATCCTTAAACTAACAATTAGAAGGGTCTCTTGACTAAAAATTAAAAAGTAAAGGTATTACTCACCAGTCACCACAAACATTGTTAGAAGCTTTTAGATAAGTTCCCCATATAGATAGGTAAGCACATGTTATCTACCTGCCTATTACATTCTTTTTTGTGCTTCAGTTCAAATGTCCCGCTTGTTTCATATAGTTTTAAAACCAAACCATTCATCAAAAGCTATTTAGCAGTTAGCATATCCACCTATCAAGTGCTCATCTGAACCAAAAAAAGTGAGCATGGTATGCAGGATACCTTTATTGACCAAGGACAAAAAATGCAAGAACTCCGAATAATAATAACAGCAAGAGTGACTGAGGAGAAAGGACACAGCAATAAGGACCTCATAGACCACAGCAATAAAAACTTGTCTTTTTTTGGCCTCTATTGAGATAGAAAGGCCCTTCTTTTAATTTCTACTGTTTGGCTTTCTAAACAATGCATGGGTGAGTACCATATCCCCCTCCCTTGATCTTTTTTTTTATTATTAATCTACACGTAGGGGGTCCATCAAGCCCCCAATACAGGTACACGTTTGATAGATGGGAAGAAAAACAATGCATAGGTGAGACCAAGCGGCCGATAGAAAGGTAATCTTTATAAAACAGAACCTGCAATAAATTTTAGAAAACGACCAAGATACACGTGAGATTGAGTAACTAATACAGACGTGAACAAAATTGAGCTTACAATTTCACTGTACTTCCATCTATCATTCATGTGCACTATTCTAAGATAACCAATCATTTGGTAGACAGTTCATCAGGTATCCTGTAGTGTTCTAATGCTTTTCTTTGAAAACGAAATCCTACTTTAACAATACCAAACCCCACATTCATACACAGCGTAGTTACTTGCAACTGAGCAGCTGCTTTTGCTAACTGCATATGTTTACAAAATATATGAACCTACACTATATACAACCAAAAGTTCCCGACAAGACCAGAAAAGAATTAATATATACCATGACCTATAAACACCAGCATATGTTGTATAAGCAGAAATGAAAAACAGCAAATGAGGGAAAACCACAAATTTCACTGCAAGATGCAAATTCAAACCAAACTCAGTAATTGAACCAATCAAGATGTGCATCTGATGTTCTAACTCAAACAATTAAGAAAAAGAAGTGATACGTACGTGCGCAGTAATTACACAATCATCTCCCTCCTGGTCATTCCCAACAATCATTCCTTTCCTCCTATCACAAGATAGATTTAAGATATCAACTCATACTGCCCTTCAGAACCAAGTTTCAATTTCCAAAGAATTATATAAGTAATAATAAATAAATAAAAAAACAAATGAAGTACTGACTTGTTGATATCTCCAGTGACAGTGCCCTGAAATTCCGTGGGGGCCTTTAGTTCTACCAACATCACAGGCTCCAGTATAACGGGCTTGGCAGCTGCATAACACTGTTTAACATAATGAAGACTATGAAAATCAATAAAAATGAAATATATCCAAGAGTCAAAAAAATCTTGCCAGGCCCATCAGTAAAGATCAGTTGTAAAAATCTGGAAAGCAAAAAAGCAAAGAGAACAGCTTTTCAGCATGTGTATTATGCATGCAGCACCTGTCTGAAAGCATATATTGCAGCTAACTTAAAAGCAAGTTCACTGGAATCCACAGTATGGGCTGCACCATCATTGAGAACAATACGGATATTTTCAACAGGGTGGCCAATAAGAGAACCCCTACACACAAACACATCCACATTTTGGTGAAAGACAGTACAAAGAGCATTATATATCTCACACAAACAGGGCGAGAAAGAAGATATTAATGAGTGCCACAAACCTCATTGATGCAAAGTCCTTTGATAATATATAATCGCGATTCGCGAAAGGAGATTACTCACCGCAGATGAGGCTAGAAAAAGTGTAATAGAAAACATACTGATGCAGCATTAAAAGTATATTACGCGAAAGAAAATTGATTAGGGTTTCTTTACTTCCTAATATTGTAATTTTCAATTTATTTCATTGAGAAGGTTTGCTGTACCACAATGCTTTAAATGTCAGATACGTACTGTATGTGACGACAGACACAATCGAACACACAAGAAACTATCAAAGAATCAGTGATAAAGGATAAGATAAGACGGGAAAGAAAGGGGAAGAGAGAGAGAGAGAGAGAGACGGAGGGCCGAGGGACAGATCTCTTGGAATTGTATTCAATAATAATGTTGTGACCAATATATAGAATTACCATCTTCATATAACGTTTAAAATGTCCTAGTTAAGCTGCGAAGAATGGTGACACTTTCCTGAGGTGTGCATTTGTCAAAAACGAAACATTTCTCCCCATTGAGTTAAGAACATTGGGCAACCCATTTCTCTGCTATTCGAATTTCAGAGACATGTCTAAATTTATATTATACGTCCTGTATGGCTGAAACAGATTTTTTTTTTTTTTTTTTGTACAGCGTAACAAATGATACATGAAAATCCATAGGAAAACCTTCAAGGGAAATAACTGAGGAATGTTCTAAGATGGTTCTTCCTTTTAGTAAATTTTCACATTAAACTGAAACAAGACCAACAGTCTTAACATCAAATGCTATCTTTCTCTTACATAAGTTCATTTACCAGCATAACTCAATTCTATTTAAATGCCAAAAAAATAAAATAAAATATGGAATATCCAAAACATTGTGGACAGCTCTCAACAGGAATGATAAAAAAGTACCACTTACGAGTTGGCAGCTTCTCTGAAACCCTTCTCAATAGCTGGTACAAAATTTGAAGGTATAGCTTGTCCTACAAGCATGTTTTGAAATTCAAATTTAGTTGGTGAGCCTGGAGGAAGTGGTTCCACATACCTGTCAACAGGAGATTAGAATGGCGTAAAAACATGGGAGGAAGCTAGAGCAGAGAATATCATTGAATTCCAAATGTTTTGAACCTAGAAACTCTTTCCCTTATTTGTGTGTTTGTGTTCTTTTCTTTGCATATGGGGCAACTGTTCATTGCAACTTCTTGCAGCAGAAAATGTACGCAGAAATGATAAATTCAAGAGCAAGTCCAGCTATTGCATAGCTCATTTTTAAAGCTCATGCCAGGATGCTTCAAGTTCTCCAATAAAGGTCAAAATTATATATGGTCAGACTAAGCAAGAATGAAGCCATAAGCATGATAGTTCAACTAAAATGGACAAACTGTGCATCTATGATTCTTAGGGAAACTGAAGCCACGGTGGCCCCAGACTCTGGGGGTCATTGGCCCTTGGTTCCCCATTATTTTGGCATGTTGTACCCCGACCTTCAATATTCATAGCAAATTGGTCCTCATCAACAGGTGGTGAATGCTGCAAGGTTTTCATCAAAAAGGGTTATCCTACGAAAATTGAAGATGGGGCCAATATGCAAATAATTATTTTTTTTTTCCTCTTATCATTAATCACTAAGGTCAAACTTTGGTACACCAACTCTTTGGAACTTAAGAATAAATGTAAAACAACACGAATGAGATAATAAGCCTAGTACCGGATTTGAGAACTTGAAGTAAGGATTAGTGTCTAGACAATTCTAGGACATTATAATAAGAAAAAGTGTGACGGACACCATTAAAACAAATACCATGGCAGTTGCTCCAAAGCTAAAAAAGCTGACTAAGATGCATCCATCAAACACCAATCAAAACAATGTCCTAACTGAGAAGAAAGGGTGGTGGGTAAACGGTGCTGCATTTTGGCCTGCTAGGAGCAAAGAGGGAAAAGGTCAAATTTGCCAACTAAAGGCAAAAATACACTTACCCAATAACCCTTCCATATTGACCTTGCCCTCCACTCTGCTTCTTATGTAAATAATCAAATTCAGCACGCTGAGTGATTGTCTCTCTGAAGTTGACACGGGGTTTCCCAACTGTCGCATCAACCTTAACAATGGCAAACAAGGTTAGAATGGTCATAAATAAGATTGCATATTTGATAGCAGAAAGTCAAAACTCTGCACTACAATTAAAATAAGGAAACACCTTATATTCCCTCCGCATGCGCTCAACATATATGTCCAAATGGAGCTCTCCCATCCCTGAGATTATTGTCTGCACAAGAAATCATTCCGATGAGAACACAGGGATTCTTTGATATGAAATCTAACATCAAGGCGCAGCGTGGAATACAAGACCTACCAAAACTGAGAAACGAGTATAAAAAAGGTCAAACCTGGCCACTCTCAGGATCTAATCCGACACGGAAAGTTGGATCCTCTTTCTGAAAGCGATTCAGGGCTTTTGAAAACTGTCAATCAAGGAAATCAAATATCACTTTAAGAAAATCCAAACGCCATGGGTAACAACCATCAAACTGAAGTGGAACAAAGAGATCTTCCATTGACCACTCACATTCCCTCCAGAATCTTTAGAAACTGCTGAAACAGCTAATGACATCACTGGCTCGGGTACACTCATAGATGTCATGGTATATCTAACTGACCCATCAGTAAATGTATCCCCTGGACAATAGAAGCTGTCACGATTTGCAAGTAAGAATGTCCACTTCGTGTGTTTTTAATACAATTAAAGCAAAGATTGCAAAATTTCATGTCCATCTGCATGTGATACCTGAAGCACAATCAACACCAAATACAGCCACTATTTGTCCAGCATGTGCTTGTTGAATGTCCTGTAATACAAAAACAGGAAAAAAGGAATGAAGTACCAAACAATAATAAGCCGTCAGAACAAATTGAAAAGTACATAAGAAACACATAAAAAGATTAAGTATAAACAAGTAGGCTTGGTCCAGTTTAGGATGCTTCTTTCATAGAGGATAGAGCAAGTTGAACCCGACCCGACCTGTCTGTTCAGGAGTTGAGCCTTAAAACTCTGACTATATTAGATAAGTGAAACTGCATAATAATTAAATTAACTACCACTAAATATTCTATATTTATTCAAAAATATATAAAAAAAAAAGGTCAGGTTCTCAGGTTTTTCTGTTAAACCCGAGCATAGTCCAGTTCTATTGAATTTAGCCCACCCTATACTATATAGAAACAATAAGTTAAAAATGAAAAACGTGTTAACAGAAGCAAAGGGGGAGCACTTGACTAACCTCCATTTCATTTGAATGCATCCTAACCAACCGGGGAACCTGTAACACAATTAAAATGGAATCATATCAGAGTAACTCGCTCGAAGAACATAAGTAGTCTAATGGTCTTTCAAGTTCATCTACATGCGTCCTAATAGAGATAAATTTATACCGGACCATAATGATCTTGAAAATAATTTTTGTAAGATAAAAATTAACGCTTCATGAAAGCTTNCCATTTCATTTGAATGCATCCTAACCAACCGGGGAACCTGTAACACAATTAAAATGGAATCATATCAGAGTAACTCGCTCGAAGAACATAAGTAGTCTAATGGTCTTTCAAGTTCATCTACATGCGTCCTAATAGAGATAAATTTATACCGGACCATAATGATCTTGAAAATAATTTTTGTAAGATAAAAATTAACGCTTCATGAAAGCTTTGTTTAAGTTAGCAAGCAGCAAACACAGCACAAGGATGCTCACACAGCAATCAGG
>CAIGRR010020214.1:0-22798 GCA_903798365.1 Fraxinus sp. 1973-6204
ACGGCATCTTCTATCACTTTCCTAGCCAGTAAATTTCTGAGTGTTGGCAGCCCATTGTGGCAAACTCTCCATGCAAACACACGTATCTTATGGGGGATTTGCATTTTCCAAATCTTCTTCCACATTATCCGTTGATCATCTGCATAAGAAACCTCACCAAGTTGCCTATCACCATTAATCTTCACAAACAATCTATAACCACTCCGAACCGTATAGACCCCATTCTTTTCTGGTTCCCAAATCATAACATCCGGTCTGTTCTGTCCTCCTTCTAATTGTATTTGGAAAACTTCATAGGCATCTCTAGGGTGAAGCAATCTGGACACCTTGTCAATATACATCAATTAGCTTTGAAACTGTCCAATTTCTTTGATCTGTATTGATTCCCTCTGGACAGTTTAGAAGGCGATGGTTTGGCAACCAGTGATCAGTCCAAATATTTATCTCCTTTCCATCACCAACTCGCCATCTACAGCCCTTAAATAACAGCTTCCTTGCCTCCCAAATACCTCTCCATGCATAGGATGGATTTGCTCCCAATTTTGCATCTTTAAGGTGTCCATGAGGAAAGTATTTAGCTTTGTATATCTTTTGTAGTAGCGATCCTTCCTCTTGCAGAATTCTCCAACTTTGTTTTGCTAAGAGAGCCATATTGAAAGTTCGAAGGTCTTTAAATCCCATACCTCCTCTTCCTTTAGTGTCACATAACTTCTTCCACCCTATCCAACGAATTTTGTTTTCTTCTTTACGTTGTCCCCACCAAAATTTTGCAATCATACTTTCAAGCTCTTTACATAAGGATATTGGAAGCTTGAAACAACTCATTGTGTAGGTGGGAATAGATAGTGCAACTGCTTTAACAAGAATTTCTCTTCCACCCTGAGACAAAAGTTTTTCATTCCACCCTTGTAATTTCTGTCATACCTTTGTCTTCAAATTTGAAAATGCTTTTCTCCTATTCCCACCCACCATTGAGGGGAGTCCCAAGTAATTATCATAATTTTGGTGGTTGTTGATGCCCCAAAAATTCAGAATTTCTCTTTGGATGTTTGTTGAAACAGACTTGCTGAATACCATAGCTGTCTTGTCTCTGTTCACTCTTTGACCTGAGGCCTGTTCATACTCTTCCAGTAATTGGAGTATATATGTATTGGTCTGGACAGTAGCTTTTCAAAATAGGACACTATCGTCTGCAAACATGAGATTATTAACCTTTGGGGCCCCCCGGCATACTCTAATACCTTCCACCTTACCCTGATCAGATGCTCTCTGTAATAAGGAGACTAATCCTTCACTGCACAACAAGAATAGATAAGGGGATATGGGGTCCCCTTGCCTGATTCCCCTAGATGGATATATTGGTCCCTTTGGTTCACCATTAATCAAAATAGAGAAAGACATTGTTCTTACACACAACATTATCAAGTTTATCCATTTCTCACCAAAACCCATTTTCTCCATCACTGTTTGGAGGTAATGCCATTCAACGCGATCATAGGCTTTACTCATGTCAAGTTTAAGCGACATAAAACCTACTTTTCCCTGTCTCTTGGTTTTAAGAAAATGGATCAGCTCATATGCCACAAGAATGTTGTCTGAAATTAGCCTCCCCGGGACGAAAGCACTCTGTGATTTAGATATTAAATCTGGTAGTATGCCCTTTAACCGATTTGCTAGCACTTTGGAAATCAACTTATAAATCACATTGCATAGGCTAATTGGTCTGTAATCCGACACCATCTCCGCTTGTTTCTTTTTGGGGATAAGGGTAACAAAAGTGTGGTTTATCGATCTAGGGAAGACACCATTATTCAGGGCATTCAACACAGCACAAATAATTTCCTCTCCTACAATAGGCCAGTATTTTTGAAAAAAGATGGGAGACATACCATCAGGTCCTGGAGCTTTTGTAGGATGCATTTCAGTCAAGGCCTGTATAACCTCATCAGCTGTGAACACAGATTCCATTTTTTCATTCATTTCGGTTGTCACCCTCCCCCTCAAGTTGTCAAGGAACTGTACATCGACTCTCTCATTTTGAGATGTGAACAAGTTCTGAAAATAATCCAAAATTTCGGCATCTCTTTCTGCATTGGCTCTCCAAATACCATTAGAATCCCTTACACCTCTTATAAAGTTCTTGGATCGTCTCTGTGATGCCTTATGGTGAAAAAAGGAAGTGTTTTGGTCACCTTCAGTTAACCATAAGACTCGTGATCTCTGCCTCCACATTATTTCTCTACGTTCAAGCCACTTATTCACCTCCAGCCTAGCTTGTTTAAGTGTCTCTTGAGGCTGTCCAATCGGATTCATCTCAGCCAGACGTTCTAACTTGTGCTTGGCGTGCTTCAGTTGTTTGTGTACATTCCCAAAGTGTTGTTGGTTCCAAGCAGATAAGAGTTTACCACAACACTTAATTTTCTCGCTGATTCCACTCATTCCGTTAGTAGCATTACCAAGCCTCCAAGCTCTTTCCACCACTTCTTTACAGCCCTTTTCTGTTGCCCACATAGCTTCAAACCGAAAAATCTTAGCTCCTTTCCTTTGTGGTAAATCATCAAGCAAAAATAGGGAGATTGGTGTATGGTCAGAATAAGCAGCGAATCTATGTTTTACATAAGCTGTTGGATACATAGATTTCCACTTAAAATTTGCAAGTCCTCGATCCAATCTACATCTGATTATTTCCCCTGTTTCCCTGTTATTGCTCCAAGTAAACTTCGGCCCACGAAAACCCAAGTCAGCAAGGTTACAATCATCAAGAGCATCTCTAAAATCTTGGATTTGTCTATCCGGTTTATCTCTCCCTCCACTCTTTTCAGCTTGACTCAAGATCTCATTAAAGTCGCCAATTAACAGCCATCCAGTATCTCTAGGGACCATAAGGGATCGCATTAGATTCCAAGTCTCCATCCTTCGACTAACTTCCGGGTGACCATACATTCCTGTGAAATACCATAACTCACCGGTATGTAGCTCAACTGTTGCATGAATATGGTTCTTTGAAAAATTTTTGATACTAACTGTGACATCCTTCTTCCAGTAGAGTGCTATTCCCCCACTTCTCCCTACGCTACTTACAGAGAAGCAGTTATTAAAACCCAAACGAAATTTCAACCAATACATACTGCGCTCATGTAATCTTGTTTCTTGCAAGAACAAGATTACGGGATCTTGTTCCCTGACTAAATCAGAGAGGACCCGAACTCCCCGTGGGTTCCCAAGCCCACGTGAGTTCCAGCTCAAGACATTCATTGGTCCCGGCAGGGCTGATGGACAGCCTCTGCCGATAAGAATTCGTTCGATTGGAAATCAAGAGATTCAGCCCCTGAAATCTGGTTCGTGTCCCTCTCCATATCATGTTGTATCTTCGTTTTCTTCCTTGAACATTCATCCTCAGAAGTGCCATTAATCCTCTTTTTAGTTCCAGCCACAGAAAACGGATTTGGAGACTTATTACTTACACGAGCTCGTTTCTTCCATGTGGATCGGGCTGTGCTTTTATTTTGTTCCTGTGTTGCCTCCAGCCCTGCCTCTTCATTTGGGCTTGAGTTTTTAACTTGGTCCAAGCCCATTTGGTCAATTGGTGGCCCAATTACCTGGTCACACGGTATGTTACCTTTGTTAGGATTTTGATCCACATAATCCGCATGCAATCCCTCATTCAACTCATCCAATTGCTCATTCTCAACCCATTCCAGATTTTCAGCAGTTATTTCCTTATTTTTCGGTGATGTATCTAGCACCATCCCGCCAATTTCGCTATTGACAACTGTAATCCCAGTTACCTGATTAGCATCGTCCGGCACCGGAATCCCATCGTGGCCACCGCCCTCCATTCGTTTCTTCTCTACCGTATCAAATTTCATAACAGGTAGCTTTGAACCGGCGGTAGGGAAAGCTTTATACTTGCAGTTTCCCACCTCTGCTCGTAACCAACTGCCATATTGCTTTGCCCCCATGTTCGGATCCAGTGATTTCGGGCATCCAGTGTGTTCATGAACAATTAGTCCACATTTTATGCAAAACCATGGAAGCTTCTCATATTGAATTGGCACCCATGTCTTCGCTCCTTCCAGCATCACCATCCGTCCCCTCGCCAACGGTTTCCGCAGATTCAATGCAATTTTCACACGCAGCGAACTGCCCCATCCAACATCGTCCTCATCCACTTCTATGTCCTCCACATTGCCCATCGATCTCCCTAGTTTGATGCCAGTCTCCCTTGACATGCCGGCAAACGGTAAATTGTGGAATTGTACCCACAGGGCTGCCACATCAAATTGCATTTCACTCAATGGAGTGTAGCCCTCAAATGCATTCATCACAAAAATCGATCCATCAAACAACCATGGTCTTCCCTCTTCCACCCGTTTCCTGTCCGCGTGATTGGCGAATGTAATCATAAAAATATTTCGACCCATCTCAGTAAATTCTGCTGGCTGGCTAATTCTCCAAATTTTTCCCATTGTTGATTGAACCACCGCCTTATTTATCTGCCTATCAGCCCATATCTTCCCTATTAGACTCCGATCGCCCTTCTCCATCACCGTCGCTACCCCTTTTCCATCTATGTCAACTATTTTCTCCTCCTCTGCGTTCAATCGCAGGTTCTCCCACATTTCCTGCACTTTTTCCATGGCAGTACTCGCCCAGATGCTCGAACAGGACGCTTGAAGAAGAATCCCTAAACTCCACACCAATTCTGCTTTCCAAGAGAGAGAAAGTAGAGGGGAGGCTTTGGCACAGCACCAATTACTGTGAAGGAATTGTATTTCTGTGTATACGCTTGAAGAGAAATCTTGAAGAGAAATCTCCAGACTTCGCACCACCCCTGCTTTTCCAGAGAGAGAAAGTAGAGAGGAGACTCGTGATATTTTGCTATTTTTAGATATATATTCTAGTGATATTTTGTATTTTACTCCACTAGAAACCCTCATGATGTTTCAATGTGAAATTTTTTTATTGTCTCATCCATCATATAACAAATTGTCACAGGATACCACGTAAAACGACTACCGATAGTATTCACTATAAATAACATTATTATTATCTATAATGAATACACTAAAACTCTAGAAGCATAAATTGCTTTTATCTCTTTCTTTTTATCATTGCTAAATCTACATCGTGTCGATACTTGATATAATGTCAAACTGATGGACTTAGAGTATCTCAAAGATACTCTTTAAACATAAGATATTATCTATTTTAAAGAGTCAACCCTTAAAATTATGTTCCAAAAGAATCTTTAAATTAACATTTTAATTTAAAGAGAGAACCAAACTCACTCTCTATAATTTAATGCATTTACAGTATTTCAATTTTCAATGAAAAACTAATATAATAATTTAGAGAAAAGTTGTGAAAATAAAAGATAAGAAAAAAATAAATATTTTTTGAGACTACCAAATTTAAATATTAAATATAAAGAGTTTGTTGGAGTGTTTAAAAAATTTTACTCTAAATTTATAGATGTGTTTTTAAATTGTGTAATGTGCTCTTTAAAAATATAGAACCTCTTAAAGATGCTCTTAGACGAACAAGTTAATTGATAAAATAATTTTTTTGTCATATTATCAGGGCATTAGTTCAATAATTTCCAAAGTTAACCTGAATTTTCATTCTGAACAACTATTGTTGACCCCAAAAAATGAGCTCAACAGATGTCGGGCCCACTCCTGCCACGTCATGTACGGATCCAGCGCGTTTTTATCGGAGTAACGACAGTAATTAGTTGGAAATGGACACGGGAGGCACTTTATGGAAAGAGACGAAAACGTTCGGGCTCCAACTGTTTTGTTTTGTCGACAATCGCGCTATCAACGACTGTCGGGCGATCTTCTCAAAAAGAATCTCTCTTTCTTCTTACGGAATATGTGGAAGGATAAATATCGAAATATGGAGTTTGTTGTTGTAATCTCAGCATGTTAACTACACATGTATATAAAATAGTTTGTGAAGAAAGCATGTAATTCTTCTATCATTTTTTCCTCTCATGAGTATATAGAAGCATCAATGTTTGATTCCCAGATTATACAGATGCTGGCCCATTTTTTCATATAAATTGGGGCTATTTATACTATTCTAGCCGACGTGGTGCCCGTAGGATCAAAACCACGTGGCAGCATCTCCTTTACCGAAGCTTCACATCACTGTCTGCTCCGTGCAATTAATGTTTGACAAAAGATCTGCCGTTCTATTTGTAGGCTGACACACATTATTACAGTATCACATCAATCATTTCTGAAAGATCTTGAAATATATTACAAGGGACAACGTCGACTTCATAACATCGGGTGGTTTAGAGATTCAGAAAACTCCAATGAGCCTCGGATGAATTAGGGAGCCTCGGATTAGGTGGTTCTATAAATGGAGAGCTTCAACTCCTTTCTTTGTTTCTTCAAGTAGTGGTTCAGCCAAAGGCGTGGCACCTCGTCCTTGAGGCAGTCCCCCAGCTTGAGGCTTTGGTTTCGCAATGCAAGGACCTTGGCATGTTTGACTTCTTCACATTTTAACTTCTTGGGTCTTTGTCTGACTTTCTTGTTGACTTTTCAGGTGGCACGTGATGCACCACGTGGCAACCTTCCTTTGGACCTCGAAAATGCGGCGTAACAACTATAGTTATGAAAATATATAATTAAGATAAAGAAAAGGATAATCAAATGACCTCATAATATTTCCATTGGATTGTTCCTAAGACATCTCTAGTGGAGCAAGGAATCCTAACAGCTTCATCTCAACACCTCAAGCAGAAATTTCATCTCCACAAATTCAACCAGTTGATGATGCAATTGTTCAATATGATGATCAACAGATGAATACTCAACCTATTGGTGATACAGTTGGACAATCTGATGATCAACAGTTAAATGTTCATTCCATAGGAGAGAGTCGAAGATCACAAAGGGTCATTAGACCTCCCAATACCTCAAGGATTTTCATTGTAATCTACTGTCTCAAGTTTCTCAGCCATCTGAACAATTACCTAATCACATTGCTCAATACATATCATATGAGAAATTAGCCCCTACATATAGACATATGGTCCTGAATATCTCATCCCATCATGAGCCACAGTTCTATCATCAGGCTGTTAATTATCCTCAATGGCGTACAGCCATGAAGCTGGAGTTGGAAGCTATGGAGCAAAATAAAACATGGACTGTGGTTCCTTTGCCAGTTGGGAAACATTCAGTTGGCTGTAAATGGGTCTATAAAATCAAACATAAATCAGATGGAACCATTGATAGACATAAAGCTCGTTTAGTTGTGAAAGGATACACTCAACATGAGGGACTTGATTATTTCGACACATTCTCTCCGGTGGCCAAGATAGTTACTGTCAAAATGTTATTGACACTAGCAGCATACAACAAATGGCACTTATGCAAATGGATGTTAACAATGCGTTTTTGAATGGGGACTTATTCGAGGAAGTATACATGGATCTACCACTTGGATATGAAGTTTCAAATAATGCAAAGCAGCGGGAGAGATTGGTATGTAAGCTACACAAATTCATATATGGACTCAAGCAAGCATCACGGCAATGAAATTCAAAATTTTCTCAAGCATTGATTCAATTTGGTTTTGTACAATCAAAGGCTGATTACTCTTTGTTTACCAAAGGACAGGGAAGTCAATTCGTGGCTCTGTTGGTGTATGTGGATGACATAGTCATCACTGGTCCTAATGTTCAAGTTATAGAGTTGTTGAAATGTTTCTTACATTCCCAGTTTAAGCTAAAGGACTTGGGATGTTTGAAGTACTTTCTGGGAATTGAGATAGCACGGTCCACAGCTGTAATTGTTATTTCCCAAAGACATTACACATTACAATTACTTGAAGATTCATGAAACTTGAATTGCAAACCAGTTGACATACCTATGGATCCAAAGGCATATCTCAGTTTACATGAAGGTGATCTGCTACCAGATGCATCTCAATATAGAAGGCTGATTGGAAGGTTAATTTACTTGACTCTATTAAGACCTGATATCACCTATGCAGTTCACAAGCTAAGTCAGTTCTTATCTCAACCTAGGATGCCACATCTCAAGGCGGTTCATCATTTGCTTCGATATCTAAAGAAGTGTCCTGGTCAAGGCATGTTTTTCTCAACATCACATGATGGTTCAACTCTGAAATTACAGGCTTTTTTCAGATGCAAACTGGGGATCTTGTGTTGATACAAGGAAATCTACAATGGGGTTTTGCATATTCATTGGAGAATACATGATCTTTTGAAAATCTAAAAGACAGACTACGGTATCCAGATTATCAGCCGAAGCGGAGTATCGAGTTGTGGCCGCTGTTATCAGTGAAATAATTTGGATCAAGCAGCTACTAGAAGATTTTTCAGACAAATGTCGCTTCTCCAGCTACCCTTTTCTGTGACAATCAAGCTGCAATTCAAATTGCATCTAATCTCATATTTCATGAGCGTACCAAACATATCAAAATCGATTGCCATTTCATAAGGGATAAAGTTGCTGCTGGTATAATCAAACTTCTACCTATTCGGTCACAACATCAAATCGCAGATGTGTTTACTAAACCTCTTCATACTTCAAGCCTTGTTCCTTTGTTATGCAAGATGTTAGTAAAGAATATTTACAGCACATCTTGAGGGGGAGTATTAGAGCTGGAAGCTGGAAGCTGGAATCGAGCTGGAAGCTACTGGAAGGAATCAAGCTGGAACTGAATTAGTTTATTAATTATTAGTTAATCAGTTTTGTTATTAGTTGATTGAGTTGGTTGTATAGTTAACATAACTGAAATAACTGAATTCATTTAGTGAAATATATATATATCTGATGTACATACTCTCTGTTTAGAATGAAAAACAATACAGTTAGCCGACTATTTTCCTGAACGTGTAGCTTGTTGACTAACATCATGAGATAAAAAAAAAAATTCTAAAACGCAGTTTCTTCTTGTTTATATGATTTACCAGAAGGAGAAGAAGAGGGCGAGCCACGACATAAGAAGCAAACATGTTTTTCAAAATTTTTCCAAGAATATATTTTACATGAAAATAATTCATTAATTTTTTTACCATTTACAACTGTTTGGTCGAGACTTCAAATAGTTTTACCCCTTGAAAAACTCTACCCACTGAAACTGGTACTTACAGGGCTATATGGACCAGAAATGGTCAAAGTAGCAGGAGTAAAATCGGATGGCAATAGCAGTAATAGTGCAGAAAAGAGGAGAGAATAGAAAAAGAGAGAGCAAGAGAAAGAATAAGAAAATTCCAATATACTTGTAGTTGAGAACAGTAATAATGTTATCTATCAATACCCTAGAATACCTTTTATAGGGTGAAAAACTTAAATCCAAGGAAATTCTAATTTTCCAGCTACTCAAAATGTCAATCCTGGTTATAAAACTAACACAAACCTAGTGTAAATCAAATTCCATTTTTAGATTTTTAATCACATTTCTCCTAGAATACACAAAATTTCACATTGGAAACTGTAGGAGACAAGTCGATAAGATCTTTCAACAAAAAAAAAAAAATCATAAAAGTAAGATTTCGATCAATAAAGTGACATGAATTATCCAAAACATAAATTCTTGATTACCAGGGCAATTGAAGAAACTACATTTTCTGTTAGTGAATTGTTCAAATGTTAAGGCAGCAAATATCTGAAAGAATGAGGATAATAACAGTTGTCTTATTAATGTATAATAACAACAAAAATTAGGAAGCCCTCTTGGGAGGAGCCATATTGCTCATAAGAGAGGAGGTCACAACAATTGCCAATATCTCTACTACTAGTCCTGCAAAATAGATGGTCCCCTTTCAAAATGGTTTAACAACAATTAATAATACATATCCTGCCTAACGAAAGGAATATGAGCCAAATTAGAGAAACTGACCAAATAGAACAGCAGCAACCTTNACAATTAATAATACATATCCTGCCTAACGAAAGGAATATGAGCCAAACTAGAGAAACTGACCAAATAGAACAGCAGCAACCTTGAATATCTTAATTGCCGATGACTCCCACTTACTCGAACTTTCGATGAGCTGTTACACATAAGCAAGGTAATATATGAATATTCACTATACTAATATTATATTACTACTGTCTGTGCATCCTACCAAAATAAAGATCAGCTAAAACACAAGTAACGTAGACACATAAATAGTGTTTTGTGAAGTTTGTGAGTCATTTATCATATTATGTTGACTTCAATATATCAAAGAGATGTAGATGCATTGTAAATAGTGTGTCGCGCAAAGGAAGACTACTCTTCGTTAAAATATAAAAATGAACCACCATGATGAACCAATGTACATCTGTCACAAAGTTTCTAGAAAAATTAAGATGTGGTCTTTAACAAAGGATGTAAAGAATCTAAAAATATATATAAGAAAAATGATAGAATCTCGGTAACATTTTGTATAATTTGTAATATTTGTAAGACAATTGAATTGTCAATTATGGAATGAATTAAAAAAGTAATTGTAACAGTAAAGTATATACTAGAATGAAAGGCAGTACAAATGCACTCTTGAGCTTTCAAGAAGCATCTCTCGCCAAAACAACTCAATATTTGAATGACTAACAGATCCCCCCACCACTTTTATTGGCCATAGCAGCTTATTTTTAGAAATCCCCAATATTATGACCCCACTAATTTAAACAGCTCCCTCACTTAACAAGCTCCATCTCACGAAACCCCATGTTTCTTACCTCACCTAATGTAAGTTAATCGGATTGGTGGCTTATCAAAAAATTAGTGAAGCGATGAGAGTGGATGAAGTAAGCAATGAACCTATCAAATATAATTTTATTTTGCAGAGAATAAAAATGGATAAAGCGCATGAACACATTCACTATGTTCAGAAGCATAGCCAGATGGCTGGCATTGATCATTCTTTTACAAATTTTATGAAGGCACTGGGGAGTCCATGAAGGAACTTTTAGAGGATGGAAACTTAATTAGGTTAGGAAAATGCATTACTAATCTAGCAATGCTTATCTTTCACTCACTAGTCACTGCACTAAGAACATTCTGAATAAAACTATTCAACATTTTTTCCTACATATTCATGTTCAACTACAAATTCACATAATAAAACATGGTGCACATAAACCCAAAATTTTTTCCTACTTTTTAACCACACAATTTCTTAAAAATTACTATTCAAAACATTGTTTTTCTCAAATAATAGCCATCAAATAGGGGCTCGGTACGATGCCTAGGAGCTTTACCCTTACAAGGGTTAGGCAAAGTCGCACAATACAATACCGGTCATACTGATCAACTCTATAAAATTATGAGACTCGACAAGTAAATTTATATATCCAAGAAAATCCTACTGAAAAAGGGGCTAGAACTTGAACTTGGAAAGTAAAAGATATAGAATCTTTAACTGCTATAGATTATTCTCCATGAAGAAGCACTCTTCCTAGATGAGCAAACTACACACATAAACCATAAATAAGACCTATGGATTATGGACACACATTTAGGAACTACTGAAAAGATCAAAATACATTTGATTATAAAATCATAGGAATCCTAAAGAAAAAATGTTAAGGCTCAACCAGCTTAAATAACGCTCAGCAATGCATATATCGGCCTGAATTCATAGAAGTTGCTGCAACTCCAACTCCACATCAAATAGATGTTTTTTTTTTATCTTTCTTTTTATTGTTAACACATTCTATAAAATGAGTATGAAGTAATTTAATTCAAACCCTATTTAAATTTTAAATAGTAATTGAAATGAAAATAATCCCCATCATGGGAAAAGTTTTCTCAGCTTAACAAGCTTTTCGTGGGCCACAGCATAAGAGAAACCAAACACCAAAAAGCAAATTAATGTATCAGGAAAATGTATACATCACACAGTTCATTTAATTCTACAAAGCAAATTAATGTATCAGAAAAATGTAAACATCTCACAGTTCATTTAAAGCCAAGACTAACCTAAGATGTACAAAGTGAAAGGAAGTAGGATCAAAACAGTCTCCAGCTTTAAATAAGTGCAATTTATCTGTCAGGTTTCGCATTAATGTTACAGAATCAATATGGAGAAGGTTCATTGGGATAATCAATGTTCTTGCAGTTGGAACCCTTCCAGATTCAAAAAAGTGGGAAATATGTAAATAGTCCAAAACCCTAAAAGAACAATTTATCTCCAGCAACAAGTCTAACTCAAAAAAGAAACCTCTCTACACTTCAACATTCCCATTGTTTTTTTACTTCTTCTGGGAACATTTTTCAATTTGAACAGATTATTGATTTAGAAACTTGAAGAATGGTGCTTCCCTTTTGTAGAATAACTAACATCGTCTTCCTCATTCTAACTTACAGTGAGATCAAAAGCCTTGTATTCTAGAACTACAATTAATACCCCCCATCAATATCAAAAGAATATGGTGCTTGTTTGGGAGAAATTATAATGAAAAGGAGTAGTGGGTCCCACGAAATGTGAGGATTAATAAGTGGGTAAATTGTGATTAAAATTTCTGTTTGATTTTGACTTCAAATTATAATGATATTATAATATAAGCCAAACATGCACATGATTGAAGAAAACTCTGAATTATTTTACCTCAAATAGCTTTTCACTCTTGATGAGAAAAGCCACTGAGATCAGAGTAGCAATTGATGACCCAAACAAATACAGCTTCAGCAAGGTACTACGGCTGCGCTTTCGACCTGCAAAATCAAAAATATTTCTACAGTCCCACTATTTGCCAAAAACAATTATACATGAAAATAGGGATGGTAATTGTATACCTAATTCTCCTATTAAGAAAGAGATGAAGCTAATAATGCTAGAAGAAACACAAAATCTATTAAGAGGTTCCCCCTTTGGAGTAGACAAAAATAGAATTGCTGCTTCCAGAATTCGAATAAAAGCCTGCAACAAATTACGCAAAACGTAGATCAAAACGAAAAACCATTTAATATAACAACCACAATCAGAATCTATTTTAGTTTCAGACTTTACTATTACCCAGGAAGTTATTTAGTACTCTATTCCAGAATTTGGTGAGCACCAATATGGTCAGTCGAATCAGCTCAGCAGGTAAGAAAGAAGAAAAAAGTGTTATTTGCTTAGTTTTACATATTTATTAGGGCACTACCACTTGATAATAAAATGGAGTATGGCCGCATATGACGATATAATATCGCTTGATCAATTTTATAGCCTACAGAGGAGGATGTTAGTGACAACAGTTAAATTCGTGAATCAATTTGTGAACTATGAACTCTGATTTTTCATAATACTTGTTGGTACAATTTGTGCAAAAATTGTATTCTGACTACTTACCTTTTATATGTAGAAAACCGGACAAAACTTCGACTTAATAGAAATGTAGGAAAAAGATGATGCAGAAAATTATTACAGTCAATGTAAGAATTTGGACTTTTTCCTTAAGACAATAATGCCTCATAGGTGCTGAAGATTTCCGGCACTCGTCTTCAAAATACAAAGACCACGTCCCGTAGACAAATGAACCTATTAATGTTTTGAACTCACTTCATGAAAGGACTCAAATTATGTAGCATATACATTTTATACTTAAATGCAAACGATAGCATAGTGCAAGGGAAAATGTTACTCATCGTGAACTGATGATCTGCTATATATAATTGTTGAAAAGTTGTTTCTTGAAAAGAAACGATTGTTAAAAAGGACAGAGCATTAGAATTTGTCCCTACATGAAAAGACTGTGTTGTTTGAAAAAGACAAATCCAAAACTCATGATTATTCATCCAAAAGACACGACTTTTCAATCTAATAGATTCTAGAATATTACACCATATTTCTCATTCGGGTTAATCGAATATTCCATGGTATTCTAATTCCGGCAATTTTCAAGTCTAATAGGATAACTTTGGACCTTAATTTCTTTCACCCGAAATTGATTTACCAAATAAACTACAAGAAGAAAGCTGAGTGTACAGGAGGGAGAACCCCTCCAGAACACTCACAAAGGGTGGGACCCACCTCAATAAATATGTAAAAAAAAAAAATTACCCCCGGCCCATTGTGAGTGTTCTGTGTGGAGTTTGTGAGAACCACGTGCGCTCAGCTTTATCCAAAAAATAAATGTGATCAACTCTCATACTCGAACACTTTCAGGTAAATTTAAATTAGTGTGTTGTCTCTTCATTGGCTTTACACGAGTAGACTGCTCTCTGTTCTCTACTTTAACATCTATTTTCTGAAAAATATTAATTCCTTAAGATGGAGAAGCCCCTGCTGACAATAGAGGAGCATAGCCAAGAGGAAGCAGCATCAAAATGGGAACTGTTTGCGGAAGAGTTGAAGAAAGTGAGTTACATTGCCGTTCCCATGGTGGTGGTGACAGTTTCTCAGCACCTTTCACGGGTGACGTCGATGATGATGGTGGGGCATCTTGGTGAACTCTCACTTTCTGGCACGGCGGTGGCCACCTCTCTCACCAATGTTTCCGGCTTCAGTCTTCTTGTAAAGTATTCATTCTTAAAGTTACTAAAAAAAAAAAAAAAGATTTTAGTTTTCATGATTAAGCATTTTACAAAATGAAATTAATGGTCATAGATAATTTGTGGGCTTGAATTAGTCTTCTTGATAAACGGTCCAAAATTGTTTCTTGATAAGAGTATCCTGCACAGATTCTTTTCATTCTGTTGGATCCCTGGTTCGACTAAGCATTTTATTTGACATCTTTAATCAAGAGAATGTCTAAGCTCACGAAGTTCTCTTTTATTTGAACTGAACTAGGAAAAAAGTCTTTACGTTTTTTTTTGGTTTAAATCATGTTTGTATTTCATTGTTTTGCAAATCCCAGTAAAAAAGCTTCCTGGCTAATTTATTATTGGATTTTCGAGCAGTTTGGATTGGCTAGTGCGTTGGAGACTCTATGCGGACAAGCTTATGGAGCAGAGCAATATCTAGAAAATTGGTGATGATTCTTCGAAGTTATTTAAAAAAAAAAAATTTTAGTTTTCATGATTAAGCATTTTACAAAATGAAATTAATGGTCATAGATAATTTGTGGGCTTGAAATAGTCTTCTTGATCAACGGTCCTAAATTGTTTCTTGATAATGATAGAGTATCCTGCACAGATTCTTTTCATTCTGTTGGATCCCTGGTTCTACTGAGCATTTTATTAGACATCTTTAATAAAGAGAATGACTAAGCTCACGAAGTTCTCTTTTATTTGGTCTGAACTAGAAAAAAAGTCTTACGTTTTTTTTTTGGTTGAAATCATGTTTGTATTTCATTGTTTTGCAAATCCCAGTAAAAAAGCTTCCTGGCTAATTTATTATTGGATTTTCGAGCAGTTTGGATTGGCTAGTGCGTTGGAGACTCTATGTGGACAAGCTTATGGAGCAGAGCAATACCAGAAGCTAGGAATTTACACTTACAGTGCAATTCTTTCTCTACTTATTGTCTGTATTCCAATATCTCTGCTGTGGATATTCATGGATAAATTGCTCATATTCATCGGTCAAGATCCTTTGATTTCTGTCGTAGCTGGAAGATATGCAATTTGGCTCATACCAACACTAGTTCCTTACGCGATTCTTCAATCTCTAATTCGGTACTTGCAGACTCAGAGTCTGATCCTCCCAATGCTTTACAGTTCAGTTGCAGCATTAGTTTTCCATGTACCTGTTTGTTGGGCTTTAGTTTTCAGGACGAAATTGGGAATTGGTGGAGCAGCACTTGCAATTGGTTTATCATATTGGTTGAATGTGATATTGCTTGTTATATATGTGAAATACTCTTCAACGTGCAAAAAAACCCGCGTCTCATTCTCAAACAATGTTTTGCCAAGTATGAAGGAATTTTTCAGCTTCGCTGTCCCATCTGCTGTTATGGTCTGGTAACCTCATTCATCTTCCTTTTCATGAGCCGAGAGTTATTCACTGTTTTCTGCATATTTTTCATACTGTATGGATTCTAACATCTAGAGGATATGGTGACTTTTCTAGTCTCGAATGGTGGTCGTGTGAGATAATAGTATTACTCTCTGGACTTTTGCCAAATCCCCAACTCGAGACTTCCGTTCTTTCAGTATGGTATGACTTGTCTTGGTACTTCATATTTTTTTCCTATGTTTTTCGTAGTTAATGAATTTGATCATGTGAAGTTCAGAAGATTTTCATATTCATATACAATTATTTTTGCAACAGCCTTTTAGTTGCTTCATTGCACTACTTCATACCATATTCTGTTGGTGCTGCAGCAAGGTTGGCTCTTGAACTCTTCTTAATTTTTTTTTCTTAACATTATATTTATTACACCGTATTTTCATTTTTCGGCCTAATAGTTAGAGTATGTGTACAATATATCCGATGCCTTCTATCTTGTAGCACAAGAGTTTCGAATGCCCTTGGAGCAGGGTGTTCGGAGACTGCTCAAGTGGCTGTTTGGGCAGCAATTGTTCTATCGATCATTGAGGTGATTGTTGCATGCACCATTCTGCTCTGCTTCCGTCATGTCGTGGGATATGCATTCAGTGATGTAAAGGAAGTAGTGGATTATCTCGATGAAATAACTCCCCTCGTTTGTCTCCTGCTAGCAATGGACAGCATACAAGCAGTACTTTCAGGTTTATTTCACTTGCATTTTTCCCCTTCTGTTCTTTTGAAGCATTGGTCAGTCACCACTCTGTTTGTGGCATCAGTAGTATCCAACAACATACTAATTGTAGTGATGTGAGGAGAACCTTGGTACTCGTCTTCTCCATTATAGTGTAAACCTGTGGCGGTAAGAGTGAGTCACTAGTAAAGTTTGCTTGTCCGATTTTCATTCTCTATGTTATTGCTCTGGTTAGAAAGGATTGGAGTTTAATCCTTGGCATTAATGACTTCAATGAGTTAAAACATTGGCATGACTGAAGTCTTTTAGAGTCATGTATTTTGAATCCTAAAGAACGAAATAATGTATTCCATAAAGATCTCTTCCTAAGTTTGGAAGCGTCGTGGGATGAAACTCTCATGCATAGTTTTGAATTTGTATAAGGAGGAAAAGTGGTTTAATGATCACTGAAATTAGTTCAGCTTGATTTTGACATTACACTAACATTCTTCCTTTCGGGTTCAGGAGTTGCGAGAGGAAGCGGGTGGCAGCATCTCGGGGCATATGTCAATCTCAGCGCATTTTACCTTGTTGGAATTCCGATGGCCACTGTGCTCGGTTTTGTGCTCCATTTACGGGGAAAGGGACTTTGGCTTGGACTAAATATGGGATCCATAGTACAATCTTTTCTGCTCACTCTTATAACGAGTTTAACTAAATGGAAAAAACAGGTTTCTCCTGCTAAATCTCGATTCTATCTTTAAACATTGTGTTGGATTTTCTCTTTTAATAAGCCAATGATTTTAACTTCCTATATGAATAATTTCAGGCATCAATGGCTCAGCAAAGAATATTTGAGAAGAGAAACACCACTGATGAAACATGTTGAACTCAAAAAAGTTTTCAGATTCGATAGAGTTTGAACTTCTATTTAACTGATTGCTGTTAACATGTATGCTGTTGCAATGAATATTAAGTTCAATTCTCTGTTTTATTGTTTATTTTGTTATTATTATTACTTGGGGGAGTCTTTTGTTATTTTGTGTCAATTAGGGGCCTATTTGCAATTTCTTTAAAGTTGTGTTTTTAGGTACTAGGATTTTCTGGTTGTCCTTAAAAAGGAATACTAGGACTTTATTATTTTCTCAATCCTTGTTCTGGACATTAGCATTGTTTAGATGATGTGCCTCAATAAGGAGAGATGTTGAGTTCAATTTTCTTCACCAACCAATTTAGGAAATTTTGTAGTTATTAAGCTCAATTTTGTAGGAGGGAGCATGTTAAATATATAATCTCCTCCTCCTTTATTCCAAATTTATTTTTAATCACATATTTTTTTAATAAGATAATTTTGTATATGAATATATAACTTTTTCGAGATACTAATTTTGAACAGCCTACTTTGACAAGTCGTAACATTTGTTACGATTGATCGTTTCTAAGGATTTTCAGATTATGGTGGAAGAATTGTTGTGATTTCTCATTATGTAATCGAGAGGTATTTATACAAAAGTTTTGGCAATATATGACCTGTAATCATGTTCTATGACAGAGAGCAATCAAGGACTCTAACTATAGAAGATTTACACATTAATGATGGAGAAATTACAGGAAGATATTAGCACAAAATAAACCAATACTAAAATCTAAGATTTCGGTCTATCATGCCCCCGCAAGATTGAACTTCCATCATGGATGCCAAGCTTGGAACGATGAAGGAGGAAAGACTTCCAATTGAGAGCCTTAGTGAGAGAATCTGCAAGTTGGTCACTAGTATGTACATGAGACACACAGAGGCGATTGTTGAGAACTTGATCATGCACGGAATGAAAATCAATGGCAATGTGTTTCATACGGGAGTGAAAAACAGGATTTTTGCTCAAATAAGTGGCACCAATATTATCACAAAAAATTGTTGGAGCAGCAAGGACGTGAATGTGAAGTTCCTTTAGCAGATTAGTGATCCAGTTTAACTCAGCAGCGGTTGAAGTAAGGGCACGATACTCAGCTGAAGCGGAAGAGCGAGCAACTGATTTTTGCTTTTTAGAATTCCAACTAATCGGAGTAGCACCAAGGAAGACAACATAAGCAGAGGTGGATGTGCGGTCATCATAATTTCTAGCCCAATCAGAATCGGAGAAAGCGTGAAGTTGAGCAGAGGGGTGGTCACGGATCAAGATACCATGTGTACTTGTGCCCTTGAGGTAACGCAGCAAACGTTTAACAGCAGACCAATGAGTAACCGACGGACAATTCATGAATTGTGACAATTTATTAACAGCAAAAGAGATATCAGGCCGAGTCAAGGAAAATATTGTAATGAACCAAGTAATCGGCGATATTGTGTAGCATCAGTTGTTGAACTACCATCATGAAGTTTGAGAGTCTCGGTAGGGGATAACGGCGTAGATACGGGGTTAGCCTTAAGCATGTTGTTATTTATGAGAAGATCATGAATATACTTTGATTGTGCAAGAAAGAGGCCGTGAGGAGTGGATGTGGCCTTAACCCCCAAAAAATAATGTAAGGGACCAAGATCTTTGAGTGAAAATCGAGTAGCCAAGACACCAATGAAATCTGAAATAGCCGAAGAGTGATTCCCTGTGATGATAATATCATCAACATAGACAAGAAAATAAAGTGTGGTAGAGCCATGATGCAATATAAATAATGAGTTGTCAGAATGAGAATTCTGAAAACCATGGTGGAGCAGAAAAGATCGCAGTTCTTGATACCATGCACGTGGAGCTTGACGTAGACCATATATAGCTTTGTAAAGTTAACATACATAGTTAGGGAACTGAGAGTGAACAAACCCTTGAGGTTGTTGCATAAAAACTTTATCAGTAAGAGTGCCCTTCAAAAAAGCATTGTTAACGTCCAATTGTCGTAGTTGCCAACCACGAGCGACAGCAAGACTCAAGATAAGTTGAACCGTTGTGGGTTTAACAATGGGATTGAAGGTATCGGTAAAATCCACACTCGGGCGTTAATGAAACCCTTTGGCAACTAAACGTGCCTTATAGCGAGCAATGGTGCCATCGGGATTCCTCTTAATCTTAAATACCCATTTAGACCCATCAACATTTTATGTGTGATGAGGGGAAACGAGAGTCCAAGTAGAATTGTGTATAATAGCATTATATTCCTCGCTCATGGCTTTTCTCCAATGAGAGGATTTTTGAGCTTGAAGGAATGTATAAGGTTCAAAAGTTTCTGAAAGTGTAGTATGAAGGTCAAGAATTTTACGAGGCTTGTAAATATTATTTTGAGATTTGGTCATAATTTGTGTTTTGGGTAAGGAAGGGGTAAGTGATTTAAAGGATGAAGTGGGACATAGGGATAAAGAATGAGATACCTAATGAGAGCTTGAGTTGTTGGCATCCTTAGTAGGAGAAGAGAAATTTGACAGTATTGAATGAGAGCCATTGTCATCACCCGAATGCATGGAATTAGAAGAAAGTGTATTGGGTGAAATTGAATCGTAAGGGTTGTGTTGACTAAGTGCAGTGGGTCCTTGATTGGAGGAAGAATTGATGGGAGGAACCTGATTAGTTAAAATAGCTAGAATAGGACTTAATGTATTTAGTTGACTCTTCATGGTGGAGTGAGAATTAGGAAGAAGATATGAGGAATGTGAAGGTAGCCATTTAGAAAGAGAATCAGTGGATAGCCTACAATCACGGGAGGATATATTTTGAAAAGGGAATATATTTTCAATAAATATAATATGCTGAGAAATAAAAGGTTTTTAAGTGGATGGGTCAAAACAAATATATGAATTATGTGGGAGGGAGTAGCCGATAAAAACACAAAGCTTAGACCTTGGTTCTAATTTGTGAGATGTCCAGGGTCGTAACCAGGGATAACAGAGGCAACCAAAAACTTTGAGCTTTAGATAGTTCGGACTTTTTCGAAATATTTTTTCAAATGGTGTTATAGATTTTAGAACCGGTGTAGGCATGCGATTATAAGAAACACAGCAGTTTGAAAAGTGATTGACTAGAAACGAAGAGGCAAAAATGCTTGATGAAGGATGGTGAGGCCTGTTTCGACAAGATGACGATGTTTTCGTTCAGCTGACCCAACTAATTCAAGTGTATAGGGAGGAGATTTTAGGTGTTGAATACCAAAGTTGGACAAAATAGTTGTCAGACCTTGAAACTCACCTCCACCATCAGAGTATAGTGTTTTAATGGTTGTTTGACAGAGATTTTCGACTAATTTTTTAAATTTTAAGCAAATAGGATATACATCAGATTTTTGTTTCATTGGATAAAACCATGTATATTTAGTATAGTAGTCCACAAAGATGACATAATATAGAAAATTATCAAAAGAAACAATGGGGAAAGGACCCCAAACATCTGTATATATAATTTCTAAAGGAGAATTACATTGCACAGATGAAAGACCAAAAGATAGTTTGTGACTTTTATTACAAAGGCATGATTCATAGTGAGATAAAACATAATTTAAAATAGGGAGAGAGTGTTTATAAACTAATTTTTGTTGAATTATTGAAGACGGATGGCCAAGACGGCGATGCCATAAATCGAAGGAGACAGCGGCGGAATTGATAAATGCAGTGGGAGAGGAAATATGCGATGGAGATGATGAAGATGGCCACTCATAGATATTGTCTTTATTTCGGCCTCTGACCAAATCCTTCACAAGGAAAACGTTAGGAAAAAATTCTATAGAAGTATTATTTTGTTTACAAAATTGAGAAACCGAGAGAAGATTTTGTTTAATATGTGGTGCACACAGAACATTGTTAAGTTTAAATTGAATATTAGAGGAATTAAGAGAAGTAGACCTAATATGAGAAATAGGAATACCATTGCCATCGCCAACCATAATGTCATCATTGCCGCTGTATTCTGAATGGACGCTCAAGTTTTGTAAATCTGAAGTGATATGATGAGATGCTCCAGAGTCAACAATCCAATTGCCACGGTTTAAAGCTTGATCAGATTGTGCAAATGAGTTGTAGTTTGCTTGGGGCCACCCTTAAGTAAAGCTTGGTTTAAGACGTGATCTACAAGTTTTGGATGTGTGTCCTGCCTTGTCACATAACTGACAAACATCATTTTTGGAACCTGATGAGTGTGTTTTCCAATGTGGTTGTTGATGAAATTGAGACTGAGATTGATTGGGAGAACTGTGAAAGGATTGAGATGAAAGTCCAAGATTGGCTAACCAAGAGGGGAGTGAATTGGTTATTAAAACTTTTTCGTTAATCACTCAAGATTTTAATAAAGTAAACATGAAAATGATAGAGAATAATCTAAACACAAGTAAACACGTAAATAGAATAATGTAAATTTGTGCAAAGTAAAAACGTTAAGTAAAAGGAATAGAGAATGCAAACGATATAATATGGAGGTTCGATCCAAGGCAATGATCTACATCCCCCGTTACCAAGCTCTCCGGCACGAGCAAGGCCTTTTTCACTATGTTGATTGACTTATGGTGCAATCCAACCCTTTACAACGCTTCCGGTGACTTACAATCAAGGAGCATCAATCATTTTACAACGTTGAGCTTTTCAGGACCTCAACATGACCCTCAACTCAAATGAATTTTACAATGAAAGGTTCTCTTCTTAACAAGTGATAAACCCAAAGTTAAGTACAAGAAGAGAAATAAGATGACACTTCGATAGATGGTAATGAATGAAGCTCAAGAGTTTGATTTGATGATAATAAATGAGGTGAGAAATCAATGCAACTTTTATCTCACAAGAAACTCAATTGAATGCTCTTAAGTACTTGCAATAAATGAGAATTGAGTTGGTTTTTTATAGAGATGAAAAATGCCAAAGTTTTCGTCAAGTCGGATGATCGGTCGGGTGGACCGCCAATTTTCGGATGACCAAAATGACCGTTTGTACTGAAAAATCAGAAGTCAGAACATTCAAAAATTGGACCGTTTGAGGGACGTCCGGTCGACCGCCAATTGGGTCCGGTCGACCGCCACCGGTTGACCTCCCGGATGACCGTCGGAGTGAGCGGTCCGTTTTTTGATCTTTTGTTTTGCATTTTGACTTTTTGAAAAGTATGACATTTTGATAAGCATTTTTTACTAACTTTTTAAGATGAAATTTTATTTTAAAATGTTTAAAAAGTTAGGGACCGTTCTCTTCGTATTTCAGTTTTGTATTTTGAGTTTTGTGTTTTGAGTGTCTATTTTGACATTGTTGAAAATATGTTTTTTTTTGACATTTTGAAAAATCATTT
>CAIGRR010020229.1:0-11131 GCA_903798365.1 Fraxinus sp. 1973-6204
TTATGAAAACACATGAGCAGACATTGTCATTTTTATAGTCTTCCTTCAATAAATATTTGCTAATGCGATTATACTACGTACGTGTGGATTGTTTCAATCTATATAATGATCTTTACAATTTAATTGAGAGCATGATTCTCGAGTATGTATCATTTGTTCATCGCATTTTAAGTCCTTCAAGGACTTTCATAATATATATATATATATATATATATATATATATATATATATATATATGCATCCATAAGACGTATATCGAGCCTTCGTGACACAGTCAAACTAATTAAGAATCAAGGTGATGTTGTAAATTATGGAAGAATATATTTCCTCATATTTAATTCCTGATCTTTGTAAGAAACCTTGAGCTACGAGTCTGACTTTGTATCTCGTATTCATTATTTTTATTTTTCTTTCGTACAAAAACTCATTTGTAACCAACATGGATTTTATTTTCAAGTGTTCGAACCATAGGTCCAAGCACTTTTCGTTTCTCTAATGAATTCAATTTCATCTGTATGACTTCTTTCACTTTGGCCAATCATTTTTATGTTGACAGTCTTTAATAGATTGTGGTTTAGGATCCTCATTTTACATAATATCAGAAGCCACATTAAAGACGAAAATATTGTCTATAACATTATTTTATTCCCATAATTTATGAGATAACATATAATTTATTGAAATCTCATTATTTTTAGACATTTGTGGTTCTTCAGGAACCATATTTTCAATATTTGATTGATCAATCTTTTCTAATGTTACTTCTTCTAGATTTCTTGGTTGGTTTTTCTCTTATATTTTTCTTTTTTCGAGGTACAGAGTCTTTTGAACCTCTTGATCGAACACACTTTTGACGTATTTGAGATTCATTTGCAACAGTAAATTGTCCTTTAGGGACATCAATTTTTGTTAGAATATTTTCTGCTAGTAGGTATGACTTTGTCAGTTTTCTTGTGTCAACAAATACATCTGATAATTGATTTATAACTCTTTGCAAATGAATGATTCTTTCAACCTATTGCTCACATTGATTGCGGCGATGATCAAAGTGAGATATAGTTGTTTCACTCCAAGAAATTTTACCATGTTAATGAGGATGTATTTTTTCCCCTCACAAAATTGGGAAAGTCATTTCATCAAAATGACAATTTGCAAAACGTGCAGTAAATAAATCACACATTAAATGTTCAAGATACCTAATAATAGATAGTGAATCAAAACCACATAAATCCCAAATCATCAAGAGCACATACGTATCTCATTAAGTAGGTCTTTAGGTGCATGTATCTACATATACATGGTTTCTATATATTAATGTATGCACTCTATTTTTTGTTATATCGTTTTTTTTACATTATCCTTATAAAAAAAAAATATGAAAAAAAAGGGAAAAGAAAAATGAGTTTTAAGTCATAACACTTTTAAGTGATATCATTTGAATATGTTATTTAGTTATCAAGTACTAGTAAAATTAATGAAAAATGAATAAAGTTTCCAATAACTTTGTTTAGAACTTGTTTGGAGTACTTGATATATGTTATTTCATGAATCATCTGCATGGCATACATTAAGCTCTTGATTGTGTGTGCAACATTGAGGAAGGCGGTCATCGATGTGGTGAGTTGACTATGAATATGAATCGACTTTTAATTAGTTGATCTAAGCTTTAGAATAGTCCCCATAAAAGAATACAATATTGAGCTTCAAAAGACTTGTTAAAATCTAATTTTAACGAGAATATAAAAGTCGTCAATTTTAAATAAAATTTTAAATTGGTCAAAATTGAAATTTTAGGGTTAAACATTTTAAAAACATTATTCAAAACCCTTTTAAATTTAAATTCAAAACTATTTTGAAATTTACAATAAGACCCAGGTTTAAATTTATAACCAAGACCTCCCAATTTTGTGAATCTCTTAATAGGTCCCTTTTTAAAAATTGCAAACTTAACCCTTTTATCATAATTGCATGTGAGGGCCTACAATTCCTAAAATTGCATTAGAGGTCCCCACCTCCTATCCATTCCACCTGACCATATTTGTGAAAACCCTAACCTTAAACCGCCTCCTCCTTCCATTTTTCATTGCAGCGCCATTTCCGTCATTTGTGTCGAGGGACGCCGTTCTTAGGCTACGACAACTCGCTTCCAATGGAAATCAACATAGGGAACAAGAATGAGAGAATTATGGTTCTTCTTCTCTTGTTCTAGCAAGAATATGAATTATATTCTGTTCTTATTTTCTGAAACCCTAATGGCTTATTAATATAAGTCAAAGTGGGCTTGACTAGTCTCTTAAATTTAACCCGGTCAAATATTTAATTAATCCAATTAATTAAACTCGGTCCATGAACTAATTAATCCAATTAATTAATTCGAACCAATTAACAAGCAAGCCAATTAATTAATTTACAATACTTGTTAATTAATTAATTTGTGAATCTCATTATTCTAGTTCTCCTTTTGTGTGTGACATATCAGGTTCCCGATCACGATGCCTAACGACGTGAATTATTTTTTTTATCTAATAAAAAATGAAAAACTAAAATACCTCTTTTAATTTATCATCAATTTACATTCGTCGTCCCAGATTGACATCTAGCAATGTGTCAGGGCAATACATGTGACGGGAAATGTCATATGATATGACAGACCAAACTTGTTCGTTTACCGTGAAACTATAATCCTTTCGTCAATATGATCCGATCAATTATGAGATATGGATATGTGTCAATCTCAATTATCGATNCTAGAAATGTGTCGGGCAATACATGTGATGAAAAATGTCACGTGGTATGATAAAATCAAATTTGTTCGTTTACCGTGAAACTATAATTCTTTCGTCAATATGATCCGACAATTATGGGATATGGATATGTGTCAATCTCAATTATCGATCATATCTTTCATCCAACTATTAAGTCAATATAAGTCGAAAACTCTTTTCGAATCATGAGTACACCTTAGTCAATGATTTCATTATCAACTTAACTGAATAAGATATAGATCATAATCTTTTACTATCTAAGAAAGACGAATCATCTATTGATCATTCACAACTTTCATATGATTCTTGACATATCCGGATGATGCCCTATTAACGACCATTGACAGAGCAACATCCAACATCATCAAAGTATGACTGTCTTCATATAAGGCACTATGATGACCTCAAGTCAAAGGACCAATTCTACTACCGAACGTTAGAAACTAACCTTAATAGTCAGATAGTTATCCATGTAAAATCTCCCAGCGGGTCTACAATGTTTTGTTCTATACCAAAACATCAACGTGTTCATTCAAGTGTCACCTACTTTACCATGTGAGATCAACTACTTACTTCACAAGTAAGAAATGCCACACGTGATGGTCTATTCGTATCTCGTTATTACATACAACAATGGACGATTTAAAATTTATTCCTATATAATTTGTATATCACGATCACAACTCCTTGTGATTAACAAATTACCAGACTTGAATCTACGGATTCTATTATTTAATTTATTAGAATATTAATTCAATTAAATAATAGATCTTGCCATAAATATGCATCAATTATATACATTAAAAGTGTTTATGTCTAAAGTTGATTGGACCTAGGGCATAACACTTACAATAACCACAAATGTTGTCCTTGAACCTTTCATCTTTTTCATACAAGTCAACAACCCTCATTTGAATCTCCAATTTTCGTTATTTTCTGAGTCGTAGAGATTCAATGAGAAGAACTAAAACTACATTTTCTGAAGGTACAAAAACATCACTGTCGCAATGACATCTACCAGATAAAGCTTGCCATAAGTTCTAGTTTTCATTGAGTATAAGACTATGATGACCACCGTTCGAGCAACTGTCGGAACGACAGGGAATTACTGTGCTTGGTCTGATTTTTCGTCCATATTAAATTTTGATGGAGACAGAAGACTGAGAGTAGCATACCATCCAAACAAAAATTTGCCATCCATTCAGCTTTTTGTTGAGTGATTTGCTAGCATATCAAATATGCTTTTGGAGAATTGTCCTTTCATTTTGACTTTTAAGCAACTTAAGGTGTGTTTGAGCTACATTATTTTGGAAGAATGTATTCTGAAATAGTAGATTGATGGAGAATGTATAGTTGAAAAAGAAGGAAAAGTCATTGGTGCTATGGGATATATTATTTTGTTAAAGAATGTGCAGTTGAAAATGAGTAAAAGAATAAGAATGAAAATTTTAATTTGTACCAAAAAGGGGGGTTCAATTTATGCTACTCTATGTATCATTTGTCACCTTCTATGGAAGCAGGTCAACCCATTTATTCCTAACCTCTTACTATCGTCGAGCCTAACTATAAGACCTTGTATACTCGAGGCCAGTTTATAAAACTCCGATAGTTCGAGATCTATTCACGGGATGTTTATTCCTTGTCTTATGAGATGCTTATTCCTGGCTTCACGAGATGTTTATTCATCTCGTCTCTCACTATCGTTGAGCTTAACTATTAGACCTCGTCATTCCGATGCCAGTTTATAAGATTTCGATAGTTCGAGAGATATTCGTGAGATGTTTATTCCCTGCCTCGCCAGATGCTTATTCCTGGCTTCGCAAGATGTTTATTCATCATCTCTCACTGTTGCTGAGCCTAGTTATAAGACATTGTCTATCCGAGATCGTTTATAAGACTTCGATAGTTCGAGAGATATTCACGGGATGTATATTCCTTGCATCACTAAATGATTATTTATGGCCTCGCGGGATGTTTATTTCTCGTCTCTTACTATCGTTGAGCCTAGCTATAAGACCTCGATATTCCGAGGTCAGTTTATAAGATCTTGATGGTTCGAGAGCTATTCGTGAGATTTTTATTCCCTGCCTCGCCGATGCTTATTCCTGGCTTCGCGAGATGTTTATTCCTCATCTATCATTTTGGCCGAGCGTAGCTGTAAGACCTCGTCATGTCGAGGCCAGTTTACAAGACTTTGATAGTTCGAGAGTTATTCGTAAGATATTTATTCCCCACATCGTCGAGGCCAATTTACAAGACTTCGATAGTTCGAGAGTTATTCGTAAGATGTTTATTTCTCGCATCGTCAGTGCTTGTCCCTGGCTTCTCTAGATGTTTTATCATCACCTCTCACTATCATCTAGTCTAGCTGTGAGACCTCGTCATTCCGAGGCCAGTTTATAAGACTTCTATAGTTCGAGAGTTATTCACATGGTGTTTATTCACCGCCTCATCAAATGCTTATCCCTGACTTCACGAGATGTTTTATCCTCGCGTCTCACTATCGTTGAGCTTAGTTTTGAGACCTTGTCATTCTGAGACTAGTTTATAAGACTCCGATAGTTCGAGAGTTATTCGTAGGATTTTATTCCCTGCCTCATTAGATGCTAATTCCTAGCTTTGCGATATGAACTATCATTTATCTGAGGCCTCAAAACCTCATCCTTCCGAATCTAGTTATTAGATTTTGATAGTTCGAGACGAGCCAACGGCTCGATATTCATTCCTCGCTCTTCGAGATGCCCCACCATATAGATGTTGCATTCCAACTACATTTATCTTCAAAGAGTTTGTCGTGCCTCTACATCAAATCTACCTCAATCAAAGATGCCTTGCTTAGTCCAACCAATATTCTCCTAAATGCACCCACTTAGTCGAGCTTATATTTTCCTAAGAACATTAGCTTAGTCGAGTCGCTATTCATGATCCCTGTTCATAGAAGAATCATCCACCATGGAAAATGCCTTTGAAGAGATGCGTGATGCCTCCTTCGGGGCTACCTCTGTCAAGGATGTCCACATTGTCAGGAGAGGCGTGTGATGCCCTCATTAGGGTCGCGTCATTTACCCTTCGAAAGTGATGATCTCCACGGATACACTATCTACCGTGGAGAACACCCTTGAAGAGATGCATGACGCCTCCCACGGGGCTATCTCTGTTAAGGATGTCAACTTCGTTAGGAGAGGCGTGTGACGCCCCCATCAGGGTCGCCTCATTTACCCTTCGAAAGTAATTCTCTCCAAGTATGTAACATCCACCATGGAGAACGCCCTTGAAGAGATGTGTGATGCCTCCTACGGGGCCACCTCTATCAAGAATGTCCATTTTGTTAGGAGAGGCACANGGCGTGTGACGCCCCCATCAGGGTCGCCTCATTTACCCTTCGAAAGTAATTCTCTCCAAGTATGTAACATCCACCATGGAGAACGCCCTTGAAGAGATGTGTGATGCCTCCTACGGGGCCACCTCTATCAAGAATGTCCATTTTGTTAGGAGAGGCACATGACGCTGTAATACCCCAAAACTTTTTAGAAAATAATTTAATTAGTTTACATGCCATATTTTATTTTTTTAAAATTGAGGGACTAAAGTGATATAGGTATTACTTCGATTTTGGGCTACATTTTTTAGATATTGTTAAAGCGACTGAAATTATATCCATATGGGTATTGTTGGATAACTCGTTTTTAATCATGTAAATTAGGTTCAAGAAAAAGTTAATTTGGATAAGCGAGACCCAAGTTACCGAGGTCGAAAAATTTTGCCTTAAATTGTAATTTATTGTTATTTTATTTTTTTAAATCAAAGTTAATTGGGATGGATAGCCACGTGATATGATAATTGTTATTTTTGTTTTTAGAATTCTATTTAAAGTCAAGTTGCAACCACCTTTTTGTTGTGATAAGTATTTTGTACACGTCACCTTGTAGTTGGTTTACTAGAAATTCAATTTTTATCAAATGTGAACTCGATTTTTCATCACAATTATACTATGACTCAACTACCATTTTTTACTTAAATAGTGTGTCAATGTCCCACAATTCACTACCACAGAATTTTACACAGTAGCTTTCATATAAAGCAGCTGTAAATTCTAAGTACAATTTTTATTATCAAAATCTCGTTTGATCAATCAAGGTAAGATATGTTTTGTGCAAGTGGTTTGTTTTTTTATGCTTTTATGTTCAGTAATTTATGTATGAATTGACAGTGGACCTTCGGGTTCAACCTAACGAAATGTGAAATCTTTCGGGAATTCAAAATGAGAAATAATGGGTATCTCGTTTGGCCACCAATATACTCCATAAAGAGAAATGTGGTATGAATTGTTTATGTTATTGTTATATAATTGTGTATGGAAACTACACGTATCTTATTGAGTATTTTTTAAAAAAAATACTCACTCTTACAAAAAATTTACAGGATAATTCGGGTCGATTGGAGCTGGGCGGGATGGTGCAGCGGACTGCCGGGTGATCGAAGAGATAAAATATTAAGTTCATTTTTTTAATTTAAATTAGTAGTCAATTTAATTTGTTCAAAACACTTATTAATTTGTTTTAATTATAAATTTTTCACTTATTTTTAATTAAAGAATATTATTTTATCGGTTTCGCGAAAATTGAATTTTTTGTAACACCTCAAGATGTAAGAAAATTTTGAGACGTTACAGACGTCCCCATCGAGGTCGTCTCATTTACCCTTCGAAAGTGATGCTCTCCACGGATGCACCATCCACCGTGGAGAACGCCTTTGAAGAGGTGCGTGATGTCTCCCACGGAGCCACCTTTGTTAAGAATGTGCCCTTCGTTAGCGGAGGTGCGGACGCCCCCATCGGGTTGCCTCATTTACCATTCAAAAGTAATGCTCTCCATGGATGCATCATCCACCGTGGAGAACGCCCTTAAAGAGGTGCGTGATGCCTTTCACGGAGCCACCTCTGTCAAGGATGTCCACTTCCTTAGCAGAGGTACGTGACACCCCACTAGGGTCGCCTCATTTACCTTTCGTAAGTGATGCTCTCCATGGATGTACCATCCAACGTGTAGAACACTCTTGAAGAGGTGTGTGATGCCTCTCATGGGGCCACCTTTTTCAAGGATATCCACTTCAATTGACAAAGTGTGTGATACCCCCACTGGGATCGCCTTTAATTCCATCGAAGATGATGCTCTCCATGGATGAACTATCCACCATGGAGAAAGCCCTTAACGAGGTACATGATACCCATGTAGAGGTCACCTCTGATTCAATCGACGATGATGCCTTTCGTGGTTGGATCAAATACCATGGAGAGGCCTTTGACATGGATGCATCAACCCCATGTAGGGATGTCAGCTTAACACACCAACTCCCATTCAAAGCATCATCTTTGCTACTCATGTCCAAAACATCACCTCTGCAACTCATGTCCAAAGCATCGCTTCTACCCAAAAGTTCATGCATTATATGAATATCCATACTTAGATTTTGGGGGAGGGGACTATTGTGATACTAGTATTTTTGTATCATTACATCATCCGTGCCAGCATGTTGCGACACTATTTTCACTACTGTTAGTATGTATGTCACATTATCCACATTATCAAAATGTTGCTTCACTATAGCACTATTATTGTACTAAGTTGCAGGTCATGACAGGCTCTCTGCATATTATATCTTGAAGAAATTTCATGTCATTATTCACTTTATTGTCATGAGTAATTTGAGGGGCAAATGGGCCCCAAATTTATTTTATATATGTGCATTGGAGATATTATGTTGTATTACAAGTTGGTGTAGTCCATATTATAGATGAGATGCTACATATATTTTGACAAATTAAATGCGACATCTTTCAAGACAATCTGTAAGCCCTCGCTTTTGAAAGTAATTTGTAAGTCCTTACTTATTGGAGCTATTCATATTTCTGAGGTAATCTATAAGACCTCGTCTACTTGATAGCTTATATTTCAAAGTATGACCCGCACATGAATGTAGAATTCAGACTTGGGAGACTATTGTTACACTTATAAATTACATGGCATCAAGTATTCATTGGATTTGACTAGTGACCTTTGTCTCCTAACGAGGAGTTCTAGCGTGCGGGTGATGACTACGGGAAGGGAGGTGAAAGAGATTCTGTTGTCACATTTTTTGAGATCAACACTAATAGTGCACAATATTGGATGGTTACGGTTGTAATAATGATGATGATGATGAGGTTGATAATATTTTATCATCTACAATAACAGAAATTCTCGAGTTGAATTAAGGAAGTCCAACGAAGATGATTTTGCATCAAATGACATGGAAAATGAATTGGATGAAGAAGAGACTATTAAATTGGAATAAAGTGCTAAATATTATTTATGATTTTTTAAGTTGGTGTTCGTGTCTAATCTAACTTTAAGAACTGATTAGCAATCAATTCTAGTATTTATGATTTTGAGCAATATATTTTTTGTCAAAATTTGAAGAATATGTGAAAGTTCAAGTGTGTATATATATATATATATATATAAAGAATATGTATAAAGTTCAAATAATTTTATTTATTTATTGGTTTAGTATATTTAAAATAATATTAAAAATTGGAAAATGAATAATTACGTATATGCTTCGCATAGACATACATATGCTTGTAATGTTTGATGTTTAACTAAAACGCATTTTCACGCATTACGTATTTTAAAACCTTGATTTATAGTGATCAAAGATCTCTATTTAGTAGTCTTACCTTCACTGGACTATTGCACCACAATAAACTAGTTATGTGGTGGAAAGTTTCAATAAGGTTCTGAATCTTTCCTTAGTCTCTTTGGAATCCTTTTCTAGCTGCTCTTACCTTGGATCAGTTTAGGGTTTTCCATTTAGGTATTAATTTTTTTAATTCATCAAGTTGGGTTGGATTGAATTGGGTTTTAATTCATAGCCCAACACAACCCGACCTCAAATTTAATTTTCTAACCCAATTCAATCCGTTTGAACTTAAAAATCAACCCAATCTGATCGATTTGGGTTAGTTTTTACCCAACCCTACTCTCTGGGATAACTTGACCACATTAATTTAGTCTCTATGAGATAATACTCAGACTCATTATTTCACTTTATTATTTGTCACTATTTGTACACTTCGTGAATCACAAGATCAATTGACTTCAAGGTCAATTTATCTCGTACTCTTGATAACACTCACAAAAGATTGGGAACACACTCCATATGAATTTGGAAAAGTTGGGTTGTCTCGAAGTTTGCATCAAAAAAGCCAATTTCAAGGCGATTTATCTCGTACTCTACACAATGAACGCGCATAAAAGATTGTGAACGCATCAGAAAATTTGGGTATACATTGAGATTAATTTGGTTGATATTAAATAAAAATAATGCTACTTGTGTTGAAATTATTGTTCAAAATCAATAAAAACGAATTTGGAATGAAAAATGGATTTGGAAGCCAAAAGTTTGCACTATGCGACTGCATAGTCGAAGAGGGATCTGATCGCATTTATAGATGCAGGCTTTCAGGCCCTGCAGTTGAGTCATCTATGCGACCACATAGAATTGATCTATGCAGTCGCATAGGTTTAAAAAATAGTCATTGGGTTGACTTTCTTGTTTGAATTTTTAGTGGCTTTTGGTGAAAAATTTGTAACTTTTCATGAATTTTTGACACCAATTCGTGGGTATTGATTGAGACTTATATATAGATATCTCATGATCAACACAAATTACATTAAAAAAAATTATTGAAATAATTTGAAATTGCATTCCATTACAAAATAGAAAAGATAAAATTATTTTCATTCATGTTCAAATTCCTACTCGTGTTCTTGAAATTTTGGCAGAAAACACTAAGTACTTAAGTGTATTTCTATTATAAGGCTTGATAAATCATACAAACCATTTGCCAAAAAACCCTTTAAGCACCAAATTTCAATTCGAGAGGGAGCAATTATCGTTTGAGGACAACGATATAATCATCGTATTTAGGCTTTTTTATTCTTCTTTGATGATTATGATTATTTGTTTCTGGTTTCTTCTCGAAGCCCTTTAAGTGGAAGAACAATATTTTACTACAATCTCAAACGATAATTCTGCTATGGAGAATGGAACCACCATGGCTACGATCAAGTGATGAATTCATATTCATGAATTTGAATTCAGTAAATCATCACTTTGTCTTCTCAACTATTTCGATAAGTTGGATTTTATTGCGATTTCATGAGCATAAAATGGTACACTTTTAATATGAATATAATATGCACATTATCGGTGTATTTCCAACAAATCTTTGTGTGCATATTAAATTACACGTGCAATAGATATGAAGATATTGCATGAATAAACTTTAAGACAGATTTTTGATGTATCACGAGTGTGATAAA